>PVIR01001770.1:0-114840 GCA_004026965.1 Petromus typicus
GGCAGGGATGGCCATGATCTGAACATTTCAAAGCAGAGAGGAAAGTGAACTGACTCTCAGCTGTCACCAAAGCTGTCTCCTCCCTCTCCCAGCTGGCAGCCTTGACATTTCTGTCCCCAGCGTGACTCAGCGGGTCTCACAAACTGGCTCCCCAGAAGGCTGAGCGTGTGGCTGGTGTCTTCAGGCTGTGAATAATGGATCAAAGCTGCTGTCCCCGGCACAGGCACAGAGGCATGGCATGAGGACGAGGAGGGAAGAGTGCGGTTTTCTCAGCTTCAGGTGTGTTTGGAGAAGGCTGAGCTTCCCTGAGGGAGCAACCTGTCTTTTTGTGATCTTCCTGAAAAAGAGCATTGTCTCTCCTGTTGATGAAGGGATGGGAGCAGAAAGGCCATGGGGTGATGGGGTTCTGTTTCTGAGCCTGCTCAAAGGATAGATGGACACCAGAGAGGTGGAGGCCAAGAAAGGTCTTGGCAAAATGGGCTTGGGAAAGTGCCTGTCTTCCCCTAGGGGTGGAAGGACTGACTCCTCCTGCAAACATGGTGCCTGGGGTGGTAGGGACAGCGGACACAGCCCTGCCTGGAGGCTGCTCTGTCCCTGTGGGGCTCACACCAGAACTGGGTTCTGCCAGAGAGAATGTTCCTAACATCCCAATCCTTGCTTTTCAGGGAGAGGCAAGGAAAGTCTCTGTCCCTGTGGAACAGGGATGTGGGGCTCCTGGCTGGGGCAGGGGCTTTTCTAGAGAAGCCGTCACTGAACTGTCAGCAAGCTCTCTGTCCCTGGATGCTGGCTCTGCCTTCTTCTCTGAGAGGCTCTCACTCAGGCCTCCAAGACCATCCTGGTGAGCAGGGCTGCTGTGTGGGCAGAGGCCAAGGGCAGACCAGGGAGTCAGAGGCTTGTGGTGACATGTCAACCTGTCCCAGAGAGTGTTCAGGGGCTCATATGTTAGAGGCAGCCCAGATGGAGATAGGAAGCCAGTCTCAGGGTGCCTTGGGCTGCTGCTTCCTCTTCATGAACTGAGGGAGTGCTGGGCAGGGTGGGGCTGAGGCATGCACCTTCCAGGTGACCTTCCAACCTGCTTGGTGACCACTGTTACCAGGGTTTCCTCCACTACCAGTGGTTTTTCTGACCCTCTCTGGCCAGCTGCTGGCTCCCTGCCAGAGCCGCTCCCTCCCAGGGTCCCCTGCTGCCCTGCACCTGCTGCCCGACCCTCTCATCAGTTATATGAGATAGTGGGAAGCTGCTAGCCAAGAGGGCTTGAACTGGGAGTCTTCAGGCATAGGAAGACTGGCACTGCACCTGAAAAGCACTGTGCCCATTGTGACATGTCACCAACAAGAAACGCAATGCAGTGCATCTGTTTAGCCCAGGGCACTGGTGCAGATAGTGACAGCCTGTATCCCAGATGGGGAGAGCTGGGCTCTATAGTACATGGTCCTGTGCAGGAAGCCTAGCGCCTACAGTTAGGATCTGACTATGTGGGACACCTGCCTGTCACTTGGGCTGTGAGAAATAGCAGCCTTTCTATGCAGCATCCCCGACCTCTATTACTACCTGAAGAGCTGAAACACTACTCCTGGTCACCTCCAGGGGCCCCAGAGGGTGGGGCA
Source organism: Petromus typicus (assembly GCA_004026965.1). NCBI lineage: Eukaryota > Metazoa > Chordata > Mammalia > Rodentia > Petromuridae > Petromus > Petromus typicus. The sequence goes on from PVIR01001770.1 coordinate 1,608, forward strand.
GCTCCTCTTAGGGAGGCAGTTGGAAAAGGCGAGAGCTGTTGTAGTATGAGGCTGGCACTTGGGGTGGTGTGAGGTGGGCTCAGTCAGTTCTCCTGCTTCTGGGACACCATCCCTGACATGCACAATTTACAGGAATTGAGGTTAACTTTGACTCATGTGTCAGGGTTTTAGTCTGTGATCAGCTGGCTCCAAGGCAGGGGCATCATGGCGGAAAAGCATGGCAGAGCAGGATGCTTAGTTCATGGTGGCCTGGAAACAGACAGAAAAGAGAGGAGCCAGGAGGGAGACATTCTTTCAAAGGTGTGTCCTTCATGACCTACCAGGCAGGTCGCCCTCCTATTAGCACATTCAGCTGTGGACTCTTTAGGGGATTAATCCGCTGGTGAGTACAGTGTCCCTCTGGTTTAGTCATCCTTTGAAAGCTGACCTCTGTGTACAGGAGGATTTGGGGGACACCTTAGATCTAGACCATAAGAGGGGTTGAGGCTGGCCTTGCTCACTTGTGGTAGTACTGGGGCTCATGTCCTCACTTTGAGTCACTTTATCTCTGTGCTGAGGTCATAACAGGGACCTTCCTGGTCATCGTGGGGTTTACACAGATAACCAGAAGCAGCCCAGGGCCTGGTGCATGCCTCAGGGGGCTGAGAGCTTTGTGTCAGCAGCCCGCCTTGGGCACAGCAATGGAAGCTCACGGCAGTCACAGATCCCTCTGTGCTCACTCATGGGAGCTGTAGGTGGGATGGGCACATGAACCCTGGCACTGAGCAGGTAACCCACAGCACTTGGGGCAGGCAGCTGCTCCTGAGCTCTGATAGCTGCTCTCTGTCTTCATGTATCATCATCTGTTTATTTTAAGGTAATATTTAACAGTGCTTCATGGAGGTATAATCTCCAGCCTGTAACAGGAAGTCTCAAGGGGAGGTTGGCTGGATTTTGACAGCAGTACTTCACTCAGGTAGAGTGAGAGGAGATGTTCATCACCCAGAACAACCCCTCCACTCTCCGCAGCCCATCCTGCTCCCCGCATGAACAGGACCTGACTTCCCTTGCTGTGGATGCCTTCTGTTTACTTGCAAAGGCCACTTCGTTGGGTCACGTCGTTTGTCTCTGGCCCATCTGTCTCATTTATTCCACTTCACTTTTTTGAGACTCATCCAATGAGCACTCAGTAATTTGTTATTTCTTCCTGCTGTAGATCCTGCTGTGTGTCTCTCAGTTTGCTGATTCTCTTGTCGATGGGCATCTGGAGGCTTCCAGGGCTTTGAAATCCAGTAACGCTGCTCTGAGTGCACACATTTGCTCAGCGGTGGTGGAGGCCCACATTTCTCCATATTCCTTTAGGCCAGAGAATGATGGCTGACTCTTAGGGTGAAGGCACATTGATCCACTTGAGTATTGCCAGAGTGGCGTGACTCTCCTCCAACTCCCTTATCGCACTGCAGGACTCTTTGTCACAGTCCCAATCTGCATGGCCTGGGTGGCTGCAGTGCTGAGTGGATTTCTCATTCAGCTATGAGTTGAGGGATTCCATGCCAAATGGGCTCCAGGCTCTTGTGCTTGGGTTAAGGTTGTGGATCTGTGGGAGCCCTGGGTGTGGCTCTTCATCACATGCATATTGTGCATACATTCTATATTATGAGGCTGTGTTTCTGTTTGTTTGGCAGGTACTTGGGTGAGCAGAGGCCATCAGAGGGTTTTTTCTCTTTAAAAGAAGTGCATTTTGTGTTCTTTGAGATCCCTGTGCAACCCCAGACCTCCAAGACCAATACTGGGCTTCCTACTCAGGCTCTATGGCTTTATCCATCCCACTTAAGTTTTTCATCCACCTTCTAGTAATTTTTTGTGTGGAGTTGAGTGAGAATGAATATTTTATCTTTATAAATATCCAGTTGTTTGGGTATAAATTATTGGCGAGATTTTTCCTTTCGTACTTTTTTTAAAAAAAGAAATATTGGTTTGTATACACATTCATAAGCATTTATCTGAACATGCTTACACACTTATAGATACTTGTACTGGAATCACTGTTTTTGTTCTGTTGGTCCATTTGTGACCTTCTTTTGCCAACTCCACTGTGTCTTAGTCACAGCAACTTTATAGGAAGTCTTAGAATAAGGTAAAATAGCCATTGGATTTTCAAGATTGGCTTGACACTTTCTTCTCTTGACCTTTTACAACTGTCAACAAATTGTGAATCAACTTGTTGACTTTTACCAAAAATGTCCCTGAAGTTTTTACTGGATCAACACTGGCTCCACAGACAGGGTAGCTGAGGGTGGGAGCCACTCCTGTCCTCCTCTCTTTGTTCCTGTAGGCTCTTACTTTCTTTTAGCAGTTTTGGGTTTAAAATACACACATCCAACATATTTTTTGATAAGTTCAATGTAATTATAAGTGGTATTTTGATTTAATTTCCAGTAATTGTGTAAGTTTATAGAAATGTCATTTACTTTCATATGCTGGTCTTATATCTTGCAACCTGATAAATTCATTTATCAATTTTAAGAATTTTTTTGTTTTAGTTTTTTGAGACGGGGTCTCATTTTGTAGCTCAGGCTGGTTCTGAACTCAGCAACCCTCCTGCCTCTGCCTCCCAAATGCTGGGATTACAGGCATGAGCCACCATGGCTGCTGGCATTGTGGTATGTGGTACTGATTGCTGGTGGGTGTGAGTCACCATGCCTGGCATTGTGATATGCTGTTACGAGGGATCGAACTCAGGACTTTGCACTTGCAAGGCAGGCACCAGAACCACTGAGCTAAGTCCCCAGCTCAATTTTAAGAATTTCTGTATGACCGTGGTTTCTGTACATGCTCTTATGTGCTCTGGGAGCAGACAAGTTCACTATATCTACTTTGACCCTCATGCCTTTGATATCTGGGCTCTCGTTTGGTAAATGTAGTCAGACCTTGGTTTATGAGCAATTCATTCTAGAAGCAAGCTTGTAATCCAAAGCATTTGTATATCAGAATAAATTTCCCCCTAAGAAACAAAGAAACTCAGATAATTCGTTCTGCAACCCAAAACTATTCATAGAAAATGATTGAAGAACTATAATACAAAATAATAAGGAAAATGCAAAATTTAATGAAGAACAACTTGCATGTGCTTCTGAAACCTTCGAGGCTGGTGTAGGGAGATGGAGAAGGGCTACATGTGGGGCGACTCTCACTATCGATCATGGATTCCTGCTGTCTATGGCCCAGTGGAAGCCTTTTCTCTCCACGCAGCTTTAACAAGGAACCCCCCTCCCCCACGATGATCATTTGCCCACTTTTTGAGAGCATCACAGAAATGTGACACTGCGTTGTCATTGAGCAGATTCATGGCTGCACTGCTACAGCTTTATTGGGTGGGGCCTTTCTACAAAATTTTGCAGTTTTTCGCATTGACACCTAATGTCATTTGAAGGGATCCCTTGGCCATTTCCTACTCCTTCCCTACAGATGAGCCCTCCTCCACATCTTGGCTGCCCACACAAGGGTGGGCTGCTCAGTGTCACACCCTGACCACTAGGCTCAGGCTCTGGGGGCCTCTTACTGCCAAACCTGGAGACAGCACACCTGGGGTTTGGCTTTGAAGTAGGCATAGCAAGAAACCACATCTGCAGTGACCTGGGACTGCTCCTGCGCAAGGCCCAGCCTTTGTTGCCACTCAGGGTCACAGCCCAATCTTCGAGGCAGCGCTGGGCACCCTGGGCTCTCCCCTACCCCCTACCAAAGGGCCCTGTCTGCCCTCAAAGGCTCTGCCTTCTGCTTTGGGAAGTCTGGTTCTCATCTTGCTTTGGGCACAGAAAAAGCATCATCAAGCTGTCTAGGAGACAGAGACTCCTTGGGTTAGTGTCTTGCGTGTCCTGTGAGGGCTCCTCTGGGAGGGACAGCTCGATGCCCATCATGGCTTTGTGTGGGCCACCAAGGGATGCAGTGATTGGTCCTCACCTGTACTCGATCAGTGTGTAGGCATGGAAGATGCTTTTTCCTCTGTGACTTGAGCTCAGCCCCCGACTTGAGCTGGGGCGGTTGCTGGGAAAGGATGGAGGTGGAGAATCCACCCAGATGCTAACTGGCACCAACACTGCTTGATTCAGTGAGGGAGGGATGTGAAGTGCCACAGGGGTATTGAGCAGAGAGGCGGAACACAAGCCCTGAGGATGAGCTGGGCGGGTGAGGCCGGTAGACCCTGGGTCCAAGGCAACTTCGAGAGCCAGGTGGCCACTGTCTGCTGTCCCAGAGTTGTGAGCATTAGTCACCTGAGCGAGGCAAATGGCCTGTGAGCCTCTCTACTTTCTCCTCTATTTTTAGCAGGATACAATTATTATAGATTTAATGGGGGAAATAAATACTGCGCTTTGCTGTCTAAGGAATTAGCACTGTAAATAATTTTTCAAGCAAAGAATAAAGATGTGAAGCACATAAAAGTACTTCTGTCCTAATTTGGCCAAATTTCAAATGATCTAATTAGAGAAAGGCCAGAGTTTCTTATTTTTAAAGGTGTTTACTGAGGTTGTTTGCAGTTAGACAGCGAAAATGAATAAAGTGAATGCTGTGCAGAATGAGGTGAATGAGGACCAATTACTGGTTGCGGCACAGGCCAGGTCCTCAGATTCACTCACGAGGTGTGAGCTCAATTAGGGGGTGATCGATCACCTGTAACGAGCCAGTGGTTAAGTGGGGCAGTGATGTCCTGTTAATTGTTTCATTTAATGTGAACATTTTTGGCCCTGCTATCTTCTGCAGCATTCCCTTTGCTATTCCACACCATGTGGGACATCCCCCCACTCCACCCTTCCTGAAGGAAGGTGATAAATGTGTGAAGAGTATGAAGGTCCTTCCTGCTGATGATGGCGAGGATCTCACTGCAGACATGGCTCACGGGCCATGTCCTCACTCTGGCTTCCGGGAGGTGAGCAGAGCTGCACACATCCAATGTGGCCACACGTGGCCCTTGGAATGCTGTGTGTGTGTGGTCTCCCTTCCCCAGGACCCGCACACCTCTTAGTACAGCCAGTGGGTAAGGTCCTCACCAACCATAAGGAATCAGTCCCATGTCTGCCTCACAGGCTGGCTCATCACTCCTTTGCCATCTGCTTGCTGAAGGCGACTGATAGGGCATTGTGGAGTGAGGGGTCTGCCTCTGGGTTGTAGCCTGGAAGAGGAGGCAGTGGCAAATGTGGATAGGGAAGGTTGTTACAGCCATGACAAAGGCACAGGAACAAAGTAAGGAGCAGGAGTATGACTAGTATGGAGCCCAGGGAGGCCCACAGGGCAGGCAGCGGTGAGCGCAGTAGGGGCAGAGGGTCTCTGGGTCCTTCTCTGAGAGTGAGCACTACACACAGCATAACGTCACTTTCTCATTGCTGGGACCCAACACCTACCACCTGTAGGAGAAGAGGGTAACTCTGGCTCACAATTTCAGGTGGCTCAGTTCATGGCAAGCTGGCTCAAGGCAGAAACAGTGCAGCAGAGATGCACTGATGGGAAGCTGCTCACCTCACAGCATCCAGGAAGCAGAGAGAGAAAGGAGGAGTGGAGGACAACAGCACATCCTCTTGTTCCTCCCAGGCCCCACTTCTCAGCAGCCATTCAGCTCTGAACTGATCACCAGGTTAATCAACTCCTGAACACAGTGCCCTGTGTTCCCATCACCTTCTAAAAGTCCCATATCTGAATACACAGAGCTTCCGCGGGACACTTCAGACTCCAGTGACAACACATTGTGTTTTTGCCATTTGGGAGACAGCTCAGATCCACTTGGAGCCTTATCTTCTCTCAGCTGGTCATGGGTCCTTGATCAAGTCTGTGTCAGGACTTTGGTTTTCGCATCTGGCTCCTGCTGGGACTGCATGGCCACTTTTTCTTCCAGTCCTGCTGATGACCCTCTTCAAAGGACAGAAACCTGCATTAACCTTGGCAAAAGATAGCAGGGACCTCTAGGATGTCCTTCACTTTGCAAGGTCCCAGCAGCTCCTGGTTCCCTCCCCAGGGTGGGAAGCAGGGCCCTCACTAGGCTGCTCTGGGCAGCTGCATGCACGCCCCATGTTCCTGCAGAGCTCGTGCATCCTGCTAATGGACAGATTTGAAATGAAGATCTTATTACTTCAAGTAAAAATCGTAGCTGCTCTCGGGAAGTGGGATTAGCTCGTGCTTGGAATGTCTTTAAATTCCTCTAATAGTCCTGCTACATTGCTTTTTCAATTATTATTTTTGAAATGCATAATGGTAAAGATCGTGTTGTGGCTGTATGGCTTTTTGCTCACAAAGCTCAGGGATGGCAAGGCAGCCATCTAGAAAGGGGAAGTTTGGAGAGAAATGATGCTGAGACACCGAAGCCCACACACTCAGATCTCCTCAACACACCACTCAGAAGGGAGTTGAGTGGGGTCCATCCTTCCCCATCTGAGTTGTTCACCCTGCAGAGGGACCCTTGGAAAGCAGAGAAGCCAAGGAGAAGATGAGGATGACAGGCTGAGGGTGGTGGGCTTCTTATGTTTATTCCAGATGTCCCCCCAAAGCCTCAGGCACATACAGGTGGAGCTTTTGGGAGGAGGCTGGATCAGGGTGTGTGACACTCTGTTAGCCAACTGATTGGTTGGGCATAGTTGTGGGTGGTGAAATTACTGAAGAGGGAAGCCCCACCCTGGGAGTGGGCAGCATTGGCCAATAGGCTTGTGGTCTGGATGAAATATATGTAGAGAGAAGGAAGGTAGGTGTGCTACATCCTGCCTACCCTGCCGTGGACTGTTTCTTCTCTGTGATGCCTCTTGGTCATGCCACATTGCCAGCCAGCTATGGACTGAACCTCCACATACTGGGAGCTAAACAGACATTTCCTCCTTTAACTTGAGCAACAGGTATTTCATCCCAGCAACAACAAGGTAACTCAGACGGGCTTCACACTGAGGGCTTCCTTTGTGTTCTGAGGGACCATGTCTGTGAGGATAGTGGGGCTCAGGAAGTGGTGAGGATAATGCTGAGGGAGAGGGAGGAGGCTGAGAACCCAGTCCAGGCAGCTGGTTGCGTTGAAGAGTCAGCAAAGAGAAATGATCACAGGACACTGTGCTCTAAGGGCACAAGCTGGAAACAGGCCAGGCAGGAAGTGAGCTGTCAGCTTGGCTGGGCCTCAGGTGCCCAGGTCCTGGGCTGGATGTTGCTGGGAGGGGTTCTCTGTGAGGAGATCAGGCTGAGCTCAGCTCCTGACTCTGGAGATGGTAAAGCAGACCTCTCCAGTGTGGTGGGACTTGTCCAATCAGATGAAGTCCAACAGGCCAAAAGAGTAGCCTCTCCCAAGACAAGCAGGAAGCTTTTCTGCCTGACAACCCTCTGGCGGCACCATTGGCTTTCTCTGTCACATATAGATGTCACAGGTTCCTGGGCTCCTGGCCTTAGGTTGGGTTCATTCTGTTGTTCTTTGCTCAGTGTGGTTGCTCTCTTGGGTCCCCAGCCTGCTGACCACTCTCTGGATCTTGAAACTTGCTTAACTCTGTAGTCACATGAGCCTCTTCTTTAAATATATATTTATATATAGTTAGCTGTCTGTGTTTGTGAGTTTTATAAGCATGAATTTAACCAACTGCCAATGGGAAATGTATAGACAATAACTATGGCTGCACTAAACTGCAGAAGGAACATTATTTGGTCTTTCTTCCTGAAGCAGGATAAGAAGCAGTAATTTGCATAGTGCTGACTCTGTGCTGGGTCTTGAGATCCTCTCAAATGCCCTGGAGTGGTGGTGGGACTCTCGGCAGACTCTGCCGCTGTGCTCCAGGCCTGGAGTCTCTGTGGAGCGTGGCTTCCCGGGGCTCTGGTCAGCATCCGGTGACATCCAGGTGGCTATGGCATCTGCGTGCTCTGCTCCTCCTGTGCAGAATTGGGGATGGAGGACACCTCTTGGCCCCAGCCCCTCTGACCTACACAGGCAGCAGGAGGGAAATGGGAGCTTTTTCTTAGGTAAAAGAATACACACTTTTAATATTTACGAAGTAGAAATATAAAGCCAAGACGAGCAGGACATCAAGCTCCTAGATGAGAAAATTAAAGTACATAAAATATTTATGTTTGGTGCGGTGGTGGCCAGCCACGTGTGGAGGGTGGGAACACACAGCTCTGGACTCTGTCCTGTTCCTGTCCTTTCCCAGGGACATGTGGGCAATTTGGTAAATGGTAGCTGAAGGCAGGGTTCATTTTTCACAATCCATTAATGTTTCATTTGTAACACTCTCCGCACTGTGAATGTAGAAGCAGAATGGAGCCGGTCCCCCATCACCACTTTATTAGCAGGAAACGAGCCCGTCGCCATGCAGCAAGCAGGATCCTGGATGAGTGCTGCTCTTCTGTAGGCCCAAATTGCTCTGCACCCACAGGCCACCGTGGGATCCCGCTTTCTACACCCTGCTGAAGCAGTGAGGTGCCAGAGCCCCATCCTGTCCACAGCTGAGCTCACAGCAGTGGATGGTGACACACCCATACCGCTGCACATCCGGGTGAGCATGCAGCCCGTGGGTTTGGAGCTCAGATGAGAGGTTGGGGCTAGAGGTGGGAACTTGGGGGTCAGACACCTCCAGCCTCTGCCAGCTGTCGCTGGGACTATGTGGGAGGGCACTTGCTGCCCTGTACTATCATCACCTGCCAGATGTGGTTCTCGGTGACAGTGTTCAAGGTTGGGGGACAATTCTGCCCCTCACCCACTCTAGCCCCATTTGCAGTGTTCAGAGAGAACATCACCATTGTCCTGAATTCTGTGGGCAGTCCTGGGTGCAGGAAGGTGGGGCCGTCAGGGGCCAGCACCTGTGGAGTCCCTTACAGGTGAACTTTTGACTCAACAGTTGTGTCCCTGTAAATTCTCATGCATTCCAATCAAGTGTGGCTGTGTTTGAAGATGCCCTGTAAAGCCATGATTAAGGTTAAACCAGAGTGCGGGCATGAGCCCTGATCCTGTAGGGGAGGCCCTGTGAGGAGAGGCACTGGGGCTCCTCCTGCACCCATGTACCAGGGAAAGGCTGCCAATGACCCAGAGAGGGGCCCTCAGGAGGCTGAGCGGCCTCCAAACTGTGAGAAGATAAATGGCTGTTTGGGGACCACATGGCAGTGGGTGTCATTCCAGCAGCCCAGGCTGACGATCCAGCTGGCCAGAAGGGCTAGGCTAGTGGGCAGCTTGGAGATCAAAAGCCTAGAGGGGTGGGCAGGAAGGAAGCAGGGCGTGTGCTTCTGGGCACCAGGAGAGAGGTCTGGGAGGTGCTGGGGCCTACACCGGATTCGAGTCTTATAGGCAGGTAAGCGCTGTGAAGTATCCGGCAGTCCAGCATCGGGCTGGGTGACCTTGACAGGTTCCATGGCCACAGACAGGCATGCATCAGGGCCACAAAGTGGGGACAGATGGGACAGTGGGGCTGGCACTCACTGTGGCCCCACTCGCAAGTCAGAAGGGCGTGGTCTCAGGTGAGTGGAATCTGTGGGCCTCTTGGCTGTCCCTCAGCTGCAGGACATGGTTGGCAGAGGGAGCACAAGTGAGCTTCTGACCTCTCAGACCACGTGTCTTGGATGTGGTGGTCTCAAGCCTCGAGCTTGGGCTCACTTCTTCCCTTCTCCCACCAGTGCAGTGGGTATACTAGGCGGTGGTGAGTTTATGTGTTGGACAAGCATCCGCTTCCTGGGAGTGAAAATCATTTAACGGCTCTAATCTCCGGTCTGCTGGTTTCATTATTTAAACCAAAATGAAATGTGACCCAGAGTGAGAGAAAAGACCAAGTGCGCAGCTGAGAGCCATAATGAGGCATTTACAGCCTAGCCAAGATGCCACTTCCCTTCCCGAGGAGGGATCAGGAGTCCCCCCAGGTGGGAAGGAGACATAAATGACTGTTGCCAAAGCCAGCCAGTGGGAAATCTAACAATAATGGTACATTTTGGAGAGAACAAATCAACTCCCACGTTATTCTGACTTCAGCAGCCCAACGCTGAAGGCCCAGCACCTGGAGCCTGCCAGCTAATCACGGTGAGAGTCACATTCCTCACCCTGGAGGACTTTTTAATCAGCTCCCAGAAGAAACTCAGGATGCATTTCTGCTCAGCCAGGAGAGTGAGGCAGAAAGTTGCCAGGAGGGGACACGCTTTCTCGCAGGATGGCCCACCAGAAAGCTTGGGCCTGTCATCTTTTCCCACACACCATTTCCAGGTGATGTGTGGTGCTTTAGAGGGAGAGGAGTGCATCACTCAAATGTAGAACAACAGCTGAGTCTGAGAAAAAGGATGGCTGGGCCAGGAGTCAGGGAGACTGGGGAGGAAGATGCAGAGGGGAGGAGGGTGCTAGAGAAACTCAGATCACCTGTGCCACCAAAATCTGCTGCTGTCCTTTCAGTGGAACTGCCCCCAAGGAGTCCTCTGCTGGCCCCATCCCCATGTGTCTCATCCCACCTCCTGGGTGCAGGAAGGTGGGGCCGTCAGGGGCCAGCACCTGTGGAGTCCCTTACAGGTGACTTTCCCACCCCTCTGTCCTTACCCCGTGCAGCCCACCTTACAGAGCCCAGCTCCACTTGCCTTGCTAGGCTACAGCAAGTAGGATGAAGTTGTTGATGATGGTGATGATGGAGATGGTGTGGAGTTGGCAAAGATGATGATGGTGATGGTGACAGTGACGATGATGATGATGATGGTGTTGATGATGATGTTGATGATGGTGGTGTTGATGGTGTTGATGATGGTGGTGTTGGTGGTGGTGGTGATGGTGGTGTTGATGGTGGTGATAATGACAATGGTGATGATAGTATTTATTTATTTATTTAGGATTTTTTGAGACAGGGTCTCGCTTTGTAGTTCAGGCTGGCCCTGAGCTCAGCCTCAAACTCATCATAGCAATCCTCCTGCCTCTGCCTCCCGAATGCTGGGATTACAGGTGTGAGCCACCACGCCCGGCACTGTGGTATGTGGTACTGGCTCCTGCTGGGCGTGAGTCTTCACACCCAGTATAGGTATGTGGTTACCGGGGATCGAACCTGGGTCCTTGTGCTTGCAAGACAGGCGCCGGAACCATTGAGCTAAATCCCCGGCCCGATGATAATATTAATGATGGTGTTGATGATGGTGTTGATGATGGTAGTGGTGATGGTAGCGATAATGTTGACGGTGATGACAGTGTTGATGGTAGTGGTGATAATGATGACGGTGATGACGGTGATGATGTGATGTGACAGTGGTGGTGAAGAAGATGACAATGATAGCACCTACTGCATCCTGACACTTTTCATGCCAGATATGTGTAGAAGCTCATTTAATCATTATAATCCCCATAACACAGGGCTATTTCCATTGCCATTTCCTAGATGAGGAAACTGAGGTCCATAGAACTTGCTGCTTATATTCACCCACCTGCTTTCTCCGTGGTGTCCACCAGGCAGTTACTAGGGTGGACCCTGCTGATACCAGAAGTGTCACAGTCTCTCCCGTGGCCCTTATCCCCCCTATTTTCTGCTCCTCCCATTGTGTTCTCTGTCCTGTCCTGTCCACTGTTATGTCCCTCCCGGGCTCTGTAAGTGCTGTCCTGTGCAAAGGTCCAAGGGACACATGGCCAGTGGGCTGGAAGAGCTGGAAGGGAAGGGGGTTTGGAAAGCAGAAGATAGCAGCTAGATGGATGGCACTGGACATGGTGCGAGGCTTCCCTAGGGGATATAGATGGCTGACATAGGAGTGGGAACAGGGTGGGTGCCAGGCTGCCACCCCAGAAGCAGTCTCCTTCCCCTCCACAGCTTCCCTGAGCTCCAGGCACACCAGTCATGTTTGTATTTATCTTCCTGAATGCTGGGAAAGCTACTGTGAGCTATTTCAGCATCTCCCCCCCTGGGGACGTTGGGACTTCTGAGACAGACAGAGAAGAACCATTTGTTTTCCTTCCTAAGTGCCACGGGCAGCTCTCTGCGCCCCAGCATACTGACGAGGATGTAAGGCTGTGTCTAGTTAAGCGCCATGATGCTCAGGGCCCTGGGGGGAACTGGAGAGGATGGGATGGAGGGGATGGAGGGATGGTGTTTTCTCTGGGGACACTGGTGGAGCCTTGCTATGACTTCAGGAAAAAAAATCACTTGAAACTAGCAGGCAGGAAAGTACTTGTTTTTAATTTATTTTAAACACACTCAGAAAGCACTTACGGTAAGACTCCATTCCTAGTGCTTGGTTGCATAGACTCACTTAGGTCTCAGAGGGAGTGTGTTTGTGTGGGAGACATGGATGTTGCTCCATCTTACAAAGAAGGGGTGGGGCTCAGTGGGGCGTGGAAGCTCTCAGGGCCACAGAGCTGGCCCTTAGCATCTCCAGACCTGCCTCATGGATGCTGCTCCCAGAACCTTCGCTTCATGCAGACCTGTGGACTGGGCTCCCCAGTGGACAGTATGAGGCCCAGAGACACCCACGGCTGGGGAGGCCATGCCAGGCAGCCCCGCTGGCCTGTCCTACAGGAACTGAGACAGAACAAGCTGGAAGGACCAACCCAGGAACTTGGGATTGTAGGCGCGAGGCCTGAGCAGCCAGCTGCTCTGTCACGAGCCCCGAGGACTCCTGTTCTTCCTCTGCTTTTACATTCTGTGGACAGAGCTGCACTTTTTTTAATGGCAATAGGAAAAGACTGGGGGACAGACAGTGAATTCAGCTGAATAGTGTCCCCCCAATTTGCGTCTACCTGGAAACTCAGAAGGTGGTACTATTTGGAAAAAGGATATTTGCCGAGGCAACCAAGGTGAGCTTGAAAGGGGATTCAACTGTTAGGTGCCCAAAGTTGACAGCGAGGATCATGGTGAGAGACAGAGGGACAGGGAGGAGAGGCTGATGGTAGAAGTGGAGATGGAAGGGAGGCATCCACACACCAGGGGCATCAAGGTAGAGGAGTCTGGGGGCAGAGAGAGGGAGCCCACCCAACCACTCCTTGACCATGGACCTGTGTCTAGAGTGTGAAGGCTTATGACTGAAGCTGGCCTGGTGGGGGAGGATGCTGTCTCAGCAGGTGCAGATGTACTTCTAGTCTTCAGTGAGAGGGCAGGGATGACGCGGGCCCAGAGCCTGAGTGGCACATGGAGGAAACGAAGGACTTTAGGAGACAGGACTGAGAGGTGAGGGCCACCCCTGAAGTGACCCCAGGGGGCAGGTGGGGCCAGATACCCTGACTCAGGTTGAGCCCCAGTGCCATGTAGGCCACACACTGGGAAGGAGCTCTGTGGGCTGGAGGCTTCTGGGCATGTGAATTGGTCACGATGGCAAAGACAGAGTGTGACACTGACACCCATAAGGCGGGAACTTTGGAGGGTCACAAAATCACCGTATAAAATGCTTGGCGCAGTCCTTGGACTCAGCAGTGGCCATTCTTCCTACCAGTGGTCTAGTCCCTTAGGCCATATGCATCTTGTTTACTTTCAGGGCCCCTGAGGCTCGGGAAGGATGACCTGGAATCACTCATGTGACTGTGCCTCTGCCAGAGGCTTCTCTTTGGGTGATACACATGCCTTATAGGCTGGCTCTGCCAGGAATATCATCCATAAACTTTGGCTGCTATGAAAAACCCATGTGACCTTACTAAGTGGCCAGGTGGGTGCATCTATACCCCAACCTCCTACCCTTCCGGACAGGGATGACTGAAGGGTGAGCACAGGGCAATGAAAGGGGACCAATTGTCCCTATAGATGCTGAGCTCTGCACTGGGTCATTCATGAGTGAGTGTGCTAAGTGCATTTTTGACTTAATGTTGTATTCAGGATTTAGCCCCATCCTAAGTCAGAGCACTGTCTTCTGGGTTAGGGTCTTCCCGGAAGTGAAGAAGCTATAGCAAGATCATTAGAGAGGGCCTGAATCTAAAGACTGGTGTCCTTCTTCGAGAGTGAGGACACAGGCCACAGAGAGATGGCCCTGAGGACACAGGGAGAAGACAGTCAAGGGGTGAGGCTCAGAGGATCCGAGATCTCATGTTTTCTGGCTGGAGGGTCAGAGGGGAGCTTGAGCTGTCATCAGCAGAGACCCCCTGACTGAAGCACACAATTTTCTTTGAGGAAACCTTGGTGGCAGGGCCTGTATTTAATAACAGCCTCCTATAAAGCAGATGAAAATCACCAGTTTGGTCTGCCGATCGCTGTCTGATCCTGACAAATGAGCCCCATCTTTTTACCAGGAGAAGCCTGGCATAAGATTAAACCTATCAATCCTGCCCTTGGCTTCTCTGACCCACCAGCTGGTGCCTGGCTGGCCCCAGGGATCTGTCTTTGGCGGTTCACACAGGAAATGACAGGGTGCGGCATGGAGACTGTGGTGGGTACCTGGGTGCTGGGCCAGAGCAGTAGCCACTGAGGGTCCATACTGCCTCCAAGGAGGTTGGCCGCTCCCTGATGGGGAGTGGTGGCCTCCAGGAGTCCTGTGAGGCTTTTAGAGAGAAAGCTGTGCCCACATAGATGCCATCCTGTCTGTCAAGTTGGCACCCTGTCCCTCAGCTGTCTCCTGCCCTGGCAGAGTACCACCTGTAGCTGACATTGCCATTGGGCCAGAAGTTAGCCCTTCAGCTCAGGTGAGTACTGCCACATGTGAGTCCCACCCCAGGCTGCAGCTCCCAGGATGGACTTCACTCAGCTTCTGCCCTGTCCCTGCTTGAGAGCCAGGCCCTGTGCCAGGAGGCATCTGCTGTGAACCCTCTGGACAGAGTAGGTGAGGCTGTTTACCACTGGAGTTACTGAGGGTCCCTGGCCACAGACACCAGAGAGCAATGTATAGAAGAGTTTTCAGGGGCCTTGTCAGAAGAGGCAGAGAACAAGAGGTTGAGATCTTTAATAATCTACTCCAGTACATGGCCTTGGGTGTTTCCTCCCTGGACTCGGCTCCTTGCCGGGCCATAGCCATTGGAGTGGAGCTGTCCCTGTTTCTTATTATTATCATCTTCTGCAGATGGACTGGGTACTTCATAAACGCTAACAATGACAAATCACCGGCCCGGCGACACTACAATCACATAATGATAGTCATTACCCAGCGGCGGGCTGATGGCCCAGCAGTGGGGGCTGTGAGGCAGCGTGGGGAGACAGACGCCTGCGTAGCCTGGATGCACGAGGGTGGGGCCCAGCCTAGGGAGCAGGGTTCACTCTCCAGAGAGGATGGGAAGGACCCTGAGGTCACCGTTAAAGGTGCTCTGTACTCACAGGGAGCTGACGAGAGAGACACCAGAAGCCCAAGGTCAGGTGTGGGCAGGCCTGGATTCTCTGGGACCCAGGCAACCTGCTCCGAGACCTTCTCCCCACTTCTGGGGTCAATGGTCTTTGGATCCCCACAGTGATCTCTGTCTTGTCATCATGTGGCACTTTCCTTTCCTTGCCTCCATGTGTGTGCGTGAGCACATACATGATTGTGTGTGTCTGTGTATCTATGCGTGTATGTTACGGGGATCTAACTCGGGCCTTCACACTGAACTACCTCCCCAGCCCTTTTATATTTTATATTTTGAGACAGGTTCCTGTTCAGTCAGTAAGTTTCCCAGGTTGGACTTGAACCTGCCATCCTCTTGCCTCAGCTTCCCAGTGTGGAGATGATGGACATGTGCCTTCACCCTGGTGTGATTGCTGACTCTGTACCAATCACAGCTCTGGCCTTGAGTAGAAGCTGGCACAAGGACTAGTGAACACAGAAACCTGTGGGACAAGAATTGAGAAACCAGACAGTGAGGACCACTGTGTCAAAATATCCGAAAACCAACAAATAGAGGTCACTTTGCTTCCCCGAGACCTTAAGACCCAAGACCTTCAGATGTGTGCAAACCACAAGTGCTGGGCAGTTCTGTCCAGCCTCATTTGCACTGGGTTTTTGGTCAGCCTCCCTCTCCTGACGGTGGGCTGAGTGGGCCACAACTCCTGTCCAAGCAGCTTTGACCTCAAGAGACCCCGTGTGGCTACCCTTGCAGTGACCTCTGCATCTGTCATTTGCCTTGTCCTTGTTCCCCTGTTGTAGTGAACCTGGTGCTCGCTACTTGAGTGTCCTGCTGGCTCTTTGTTGGGGACACCAAGAATCTAAGCACCACTTTGAGGCTACATCCCTCATCACACCTGTGCCCCACGGTCCGCCGCTCCATCATGCTTGGCACTGGTGCGCTCCTCAGTCCTAGGGGAGGGTCCATAGGCAGATCACAGTTACTGTGGGCGGTGTCGGTTAGGCCCATGAACCTGCTCTGCACTTACTGTCTCACTACTGTCTTTGTCATGGGCTGGGATCTGTGCTGCGAAGTAGGAAACTGAGGCATGGGAGTGTGGTCATGGACACCTGCAACTGTGCGCATCTGCCTCTTCTTGTGAGAATCTGCATCTGTGTCTGACATGTGAGTCCATGAGCATCTCTGGCTGCAAACGCCTGTGCATATTACGTGCATCCTCCTCTCCTGCTTGTACAAACCTGTGGCTTTGTAGGTGTCAGTGTCTGGCTGTGCACATGCATGCCTGTGCATGTTGGTGTGTACATCTGTATCTTGCTTCCCGCCATCCCTCAGCTGCAGCCTCCCATGCTCAGCTCCCCCGAGGTTTAGACACATGCACAAGGTTGAACTGGGCACCCCACATCCAGTCTCAGACACACACTTGGAATCCAGTGCTGGGGTGTCCTGTGTGCCAAACCCTACCAAAACTAGGATCTGTGGAGCAGGTGTCCTTGCAGGTCCTGGGCTGGCAGCTGCAAGCTAGGCCTCTGCAGATGGGAACCGTCCTCTTTGTGCTTAGTCCAGCTAGCTTATTAATCCTCCCGTGTCGCTGGATTAATCACACGGCTTTGCCTGCTGAGGTGGGGCTCAGTGTCACCTCAGTGATGGTCCTGCCCTGGTTTTATTTCCCAGGGCCATTTTAGAAGGATTTTACCACCCAATACTTTTAACACTGGGGCTTATACACAGTAAGTAGACCAAGAGGTCACTCACCTGATGAAAGGAAGACCCAGGATGGGTGGCTTTCGGGGCTATGGGCAGAGATGCAGTGTCACAGGGAGAGGGCTACAGGGTGCCCAGGGCCCTGTGGGATATGTGGGTATGGGGTCTCCTACAGTGTGGTTAGGAGCTGCACTAAGCAAGGCTTTGCTATGAGCTGGACAGTTTTCATCACCTTGACAAGATACTGCAGGTGAGTCCATTTGTAGGTGAAAAGGGTTATTTTGCTTCTAGTACAGCCTGTAATTGCCTAGCTTTGGAGCTGTGGCCACATGGATGTCATAGTGGAAGCGTGTGGTGGGGGAGGGCAGGACAGAAGGCTGGAGCCACTCCCCCATGAGGCCCTCAGCGGGCCCACAGGCTGCTGATGGAGCCCCCACCTGTGAGACTGAGAAACTGAAGACCATGGCCATCCTCCAGGGGTGGCTGTGAGATCCCTGTTCAGAAGGCCTTGCCCAGGCCTGTAACTAGCTATTAAGAACCAGCACCCACTCAGGGGGTCCAGTTTCTCTCCAGGTGGCTCATCAGGATTCTGCCCCTTGTGAATGAGGTCCTTGTGATAGGGGACTCAGACATACACGTAGGTGTAGACTATGTGTGTGTGGGTGCTCCATGACCAGAGGGCTGGGGCTCACAGCAGCCCCTATAAATGGGAAAGGCCCAGGGCCGATTCCCACAACCTTCCACAGGGCCCCCCTGCTGGGCCTTGACTTTGGGCTTCAGCTTCCTGGTGGAGAGTGAGGACCCTGCTGTGGTCCAGGCTTGGAGGATCCTGCTCCACGGTTGGATTCTACTCCTGAGCTCTGCTGTGCTGGGGCCAGGCTGGAAGCTGGGTGCTCTATGCTTTCTCCACCAGAGTCTTGCTCAGTCTGTGTTCAGTCTGTAGTACCTGGCTGAGTGACACCCGGCCAAGCTGCTCTCTCTGGCGAGAGCTGCTCAGTGGCTTGTATCCATGGGCTTGTGGTCACCTGTGGTCACCGACTGGGCATGCCAGCCTGTCAGGGGCACTGTGACTGAGCTGTTTCTGAGCATGGAGCCACATGGAGCACCCACCTGGCAGGGATGCACCTTCCTGGCTCTCTGCTCAGCATATGGTGTTTTGTCAGGCAGCAGGACTGGCACAACATCATGCACCCCACAGTGTTGGATGGCTTCCCTGTGCTGGGGGAAGCCATTGCCGTTCCCAGGTGGCCGGATCGAGCCCAGGTGCTGCAGTATGGATGCACTGGGAGAGTGCCGCTCAGGCCACCAGTCTGCAAACCTGAGACTTCAGGGGCAGCTTCCACGTGGGGGTGCAGGGGACGCAGTGCCTGTGGCTGACATGGAAGTGAGGCTGCAGGAGTCCCAGCAGTGGGCCTGGCCTGATTTATAATAGTGAACACCCACGTCAAATGAAGGGGAATAATGCAGATTCTCTGTTCCTTAGCCACATGTGGACCAGCAGCTCCCTACTGCATGGTGCTGGGGAACCAGAGGCCACATGGAGATGTGCAGGGCCCTTTGCACAGGCCAAGGTCACAAGGCCAAAAGCATCAGGCCACGGTGAGCACTGTGTCTGGGCTCAGGTTTCTGAGATCAGCCCTGGCTTGGCCACGCTGAGGAATAATTTGAAAGACTAGAACCCGAGGCCATTGTGAGTGTTCTGAGTCTGATGGAGACAGTGTGACAAGACTAGGTCACTGGTGCCAGGGAGGATATGGAGAAGGAGGGACAGGACTGGTTTCCAGCTAAGCTTCCAATACCAGGGAGGAAGGAGGACAGACAGTTCTCAGAGGTGCACAAGACCGGCCCTGGGGGCTTCTGTGGGTTTGGGGATGCCACACTCCCACGTCCCTCCAGGGCCAGCTGAGCATGGCCCTGTCCCTCAGGGGTTTTTCATTTGAGAATCCCCTGCTGTGTGCCCGAGGGAGCACTGCCAGGAGCTGGCAGGATGTTCTGGAGCTCAGCACCAGGACCTGCCTTCTGGAGGACAAGGGTGCCCCGTGGACCTCAGGACGAGCTCTGTGACAATGAGCGTGGATGAAGGCATGTGCCAGAGGGTTTTTATGGGCTCCCCCTGGGGTTCAGGGAGGGATTTCTGGAGGAGGTGACGCCTCAGCATCCATGGGGTGTAAGGCAGGGGGAGAGCAGATCACACAGACTGGCATCCTAAGCAGATGGTGTGTGTGCGGGGCTGGAGAAGTGGGAAGGAGCCTGGTGACCCTGTGTGCAGTTCTCAGGGGCTTCAGTGGGAAGGTGGCTTTCCTTTTGTACTTTATTCCTTCAGTCCCTCTATCCATCCATCCTTCCTTCCTTCCTTTTCTTTGTCAGTGTTCCCAGTGCAAGAGTCTATCTGTTTGTCTCTTTCTTTCTTTTGTGGTACCGGCAATTGAACTCAGGACCTGTCATGGAGCTGCATCCCCATTCATTTAAATTTCTTTTCATTTTGAGACAAGCTCTTACCATATCACCAAGCTGCCCAGGGTGGGCTCAAACTTGTGATCCTCCTGTCTCAGCCTCACAGAGTGCCGAGATGGCAGGTGTGCACCAGCAGCCTGGCTGATAATGGAGAGATTTCTGAGCAGACTTCAAATCTTTTCTGGGCTCAGAGTCCAGAGTCCAGTGCCTTGGCACTCCCAGGGCAAGCAGATTGCTGATACCCTTCATTCTCCAAGATGGAGTTGCTCAGCACTGCTTGGGGGTAATGACTTGTTCTTTTTTTCCTCCTCAGCTGCTGACAGCCTCACTAAATCTGCTTCTACCCTGTAATCAAAAATGAACTTTAAGAAACTTCCAAAGTGATTCTTCCAGCCCTACAGACAGGCTAATCTACGGAGGGGCGAATATCCATACATCACTGCCTGGGCCTGGAGCCCCTCGGTTTTCCCAATATCTGTAGTCTGTTTGTTTCTCTCTCCTGCTCTTCCTCCTCTCCTGACCACCACTGGGTTTGGGATTTAGAAGTTCCTCTGTGGCCCGGGGCCAGTGGGGACATCCACATTCCCTGTAGTCACCACGTAGCCCTGACCAAAGATGCTGAATTTCCTAACACCAAGGGTAGAGAGCAGGAGGGCCCAGGGCACATACTGGACGTGGTGAGCTCAGTCCTTCCTATTGCCTTCATGTGCAAGAGACCACACTCTGTCCACTTCCTGACCCAGCAACATGGCTTTGCTGGGTGTCCATGACCAGGATGTGGCAGTCCACGCTTCCTAGGACTCCTTCCTCTTATGAGGTCCTTCTTCCCTATATCTCGTGTGGCTGTCCCTTGGTGAGGCTGTGTCCTGGCCTCCTCTTCTGGGAAGTCACACTGGACAGGTTGCCCTCCTGCAATGTGATCTCACCTCCACTAATTATCTCCATTCTGAGCCTGCTCTTGTCACTTCTGAGATACTGGGGATCAGGACTTGAACACAGGAACTTGGGGGACACAGTTCAATCCTAAACACCAGCTGTTCATGATTGTTTCTTCAGCAAGAACAGTGGTGAGGCGACTCTTTGCTCCTTCACTTCCGGTGGATGAAACTGGGTGGGCCATTCTGTGGGGTGCCGCAGAGGGTTGGGGATCAGGGGCCTCTCTGTGGGGATAACTGTGTGGTTGCAGAACATGCATGAGTTTCCAATGCTCCCTCCCTGCTGCGCAGCAATGCTGAGCACCTGAGCACAGAGCCTGTTCCAGACAGAGCTGCTCTTGTAGTGCTGTGCAGCCTCTGTGGCCCCCTTTGATCTGTGACTCTGCCACCACCACTGGTCTCTTGTATCACCTCAGCTGTGCAGAACTCATGGTGCAGCCTCCCATGTCTTCCAGCACACAGGTAAGGATGGGAGCCCTGAAGGCTGTCAATGGTCTCAGCATGTCAGTGTTCCCAGTACTCTGGCCTCAGGCTGCACCCAGAGTTTGCCTCGTAAGTCTGCACCTGTACTCCCAGAAGGGCTTGCAGAGTCACTGTGGCAGAGACTGGGTTCTTAAGTGATGCATCCCAGGCTTTCTCATGGTGCTGGGAGGTGGGCTTGAACCTTTAAGATGTCTGAGGGACATGGCAGGCCCCGAGGATGCCAGCGACCTGTGCTGATTCTGCGACCCAGGGTGTACCTCATATTCCAGGCTGGGAGACTATAAGGGTGTGGCCTGGTCACCATGGAAAGATCAGCCACATGGCTGGAGGCCGGGCTTTGGGACATAGGGACACAGCTGCACATCTGAGAGTCATGGTGTCTGGGCCCTGGTCACTGATGTGAGGTGTGCTCCCCCGCTGGCAGCATGCGGGATGCATTGCCACAGGCTGATGTGGGAGGGTGGTGAGAAGACAGCACCTCACATTTGAGTGTCTCCCTGGTCCTTGCACAGCCCTGCCTTTGGCTGGTCCCATTGCATCTCTCATGGCACAGAGCTTAAGCTGTGATCGCAGGTATATCACCAAGGAGGGACCTTGTGGTGCTTTTAGTGTAATTTAAGAAATTGAAACACACAGTAATTTTCAATCATTCCTTGTACTTTCCTGTCACCCCACTTGTTCACTGTGAATCTGGGAGATGATGAGTGTGAAGAGCGCTCTCATGGACACATATCGGTGCTGGCTTCCCATGACTTGCATGGAGGCAGAATCTCAGAAGTAATCAGTCGGGATGAGCTCATCAGGGTGGCCCTGACCCATTGCACCTGGTGTGCTCTGAAGAAGGGAACGTGGAGCAGACACAAGTGGAGAAGGCCATGTGCCAAAAGGGCAGAGGCCAGGCGATGCTTTCAGAACCGAGGATCCTCAGAGAGTGTAGCATCCACCAGAACCAGAGGAAGCCAAGGATGAGGAATCTCTAGCCTTGGAAAGAGACAGCTCTGAGGAAACTTGGTAGTGAGCTCTTGGCCCCAGGGCTCTGAGGCTGTACATTTCTGTTGTTGGAAGCTGTGATATAATATATGCCCTTGAAACTGCTATGGTGAGGTACAGTGGGCATGCAGGGCTGCTTCCTAAGAATTTGAAGTCTCTTTGGGTGACTTCTAGTGTCCTTTGGATCAACAGCTGAGTTTGGTGGTGTCCATGTTGGGGAAGGTGGTGGCTCCTTCCTTTGCCCCATGCTACTTTGAGCAGAGGGGCCACCAGCCCATCACCAGCCCTGGAGAGAAGCCTGGTGGCTTTCAGCATGGACCTTGTGAGTATGGGAAAGAGATAACTCCACATAGACTGCCCATGTCTTGCCAGTGCCATGGTTTCTTCTGCCTGATGAGAGACCTAATAAGTCAGCTCCAGGGTGCAGTGCTGGCTGGTGGGCTCCTTGGGGGTCAGGCAGGAGGCCTCAGGAGATGACATTGGAGAAAGAAGATTCACATCAGGACCTTGCAGGGCACGCAGAACACTGGACACTCATGAGCTCCTGCTCCAACCACAACCCTCCTTAGTTGAGTCTGCTATGATCCTCTGGGGACGGGACCATGGACAGTGTCACCAGGGTAAAGGTAGTCTCCTGACTAGTCCCAGAAGATCCCACTGAAAAAGCATGAAAAGAGATATTTTTTGTCCCATACACCAAGAAGTCAATGGGAAGTGACCTTGGGGACTATAACTTCAGGGTCATCCCTCTCTGCTGACATCTGCACCCCAACCATGTCACGTCTCAGGAGGGAATGTGCACTGACATAAGCCTTACCAGCAACCCTGGGTCTCCCATGGCCCACACTGTTTTTGTTTTTTTTTAACTATGGAGAAAAATACCAGCTCCAAGCCTACAACAAATGCTTCTCAATGCAAACTTGTCATGTGAGTCACCTGCAGTATAATCCAGTCCCTAGCAGAGCAAGGATTGACCTGGGCCAGTTCCATTCCAGTCTGGAGGGACAGAGTATCCTCAATCTGAGAGTGAAGCTGCAGAGTTCTGCTGCAGGAGGAAATGGAAGTGGCCCTTGGGAAGGAAACCTTTGCATCTTCCAAGGAGAAGGAACAGCGGCTTTCTTTGGCCTGGAGGCCAGGAGAGAATGGGAAGGACAGGTGCAGAGAAACGGTCAGAGTTGAGTTTCCATTTTAGGATTTAGATTGGCGTTGTGATCTTAGGGATCCAACATTAATGCTTTCCATCTCAGGATGCACAGGAAGTCAGGAGTTTCTATTACTGTAGACAGAGGCTGCACCTGCTGCCTTGGAGAAGAGAGCACCTGGTGAAGGGCATGATGATGCAGTAATGGGAAGGGACTTGTCCCTGTAGCTGTGGGGATGAAGACAGGATCCCCTCACCACCAGGGCTCTCTGGTTGCGCTGGCACTACCTCCTGACTTCCTGCACTGGACAACCTTGTGGTCCTGGCACCAGAATCATCCATAGCCCTCAGGTCCCCCTGCATCAGTGCTGACTCTTGGGCTGTAGCTGGGTGTCCCTATCTCACTGCACCTCATCCAGGAGAGACATCTTCTCCAGCATCCTGGAAGGCAGACCCTGTGCTCAGGGCATCATCAGGCCTGGTTCCTTCCTAGGCTGAGAGCAGAACACATTCCAGGCACCTATCTGGCTTCTTAAATTCTTGACTGGCAGAGCCAGAGCCCTGCGTCTTCAGATTCCCCTTTCATAGGGGCAGCAGTCATGTTGAAAACAGATCTGCTCTGCCACTGTGGCTTCATCCTGACTCCCATCTGAACCCCATTCTGAGGAGAGGAGGTAGGACTTCACCACATGGCCCAGCTGAACTAGGCATCCTCCAGCAGCCTCACTGCACTGTGTGCTCCTCTTCAGCACAGGGGCGCATGAGCTTTACCCTGGGTGGGAGGAGATGTTCTGGGAAAAAGTAAACCCTGGCAGCTGGTCGTACCCGAGGCAATGCTCTCGTGAGGAGACATTGCACTCGGATGAGCAGGACTTCCGGTGGAGGAGCAGGACTTCCGGTAGGTGCTCTCCCCCCTGGCCTTCTTGGTGAGGTGTAGAATCTCCATTACCACTCAGCTTGTTCCCTATACAGCACCTGAACCCAGGTCTGGGCTGGGGTCCCCATCCTTCATCCCATGCTGGCAGTCTTTTCTTACTCACAGCCATTGTTCAGTTGGAGATGACACTGAAGAGCCTCACTGTGACTCCATTGTTACCTCCAGCAAGGAGGTGACAGCTAGCAGAGCTCTGCTTCTTGTCACCCTGTCCCCAGGGAGAATAGGGGTCCTGCCACCCGTAGAAGAGAGCTGCAGGGGCTGAGAAGATGTCTCCTGCAGCTGAACCCATAAAAGTTGCTCTTCTTTTTGTATCAGGGATCAGACTTGCCTACAAAGCAAGTGCTGGAATCACTGTGCTGAATTCCTGGCTCCCAAAGCTGCTCTTTGGATGTACAGCTGTTTCCGCCCATTACCTCTCAGGCTCTGGTCAGTGCTGCCGAGGGGGTCCAGCTCTGAGATCTCAGTCACTTTTCTTGTCCTCAGAGCATCCAGAGAAGGAGATGCACCTTCCAGGCCAGGAACCCTGGGATTCTGCTCCCCTGATCCCAATGCCTGACAGTAGGCAGCTATCAGCCCTGCTCCAATCACCTTCCAAACTATAATGACCGTAACACCAGAGGACCATGAAGCCCTGTGACTAAAGACGCAGGGCTCTGGCTCTACCAAACAATGCAGGCTCTGTTGCCTGGCTCCGTGGCTCTGGGCAGGTGGCTTTGGCAGCACCAGCAGCATGGCATGGCTTCCACCATCAGCCAGTATCTGCTTGTGCCTTAAACAGGAATGGAGCTAGAGGAGGAGTCTCTCCTGCTCTGGGGAGGAGACTCTCATAGGTACCACTGGTCATGCAGTCCATAAGTAGCATCTAAGGAAAGTGCAAAGCAGGGGACAGTGTGGAAACTGAGGCACGCTGAGGTGGGCAAACTGCCTTGGGTCACCAGCTGTTTATCATGGATCCTTGGTTAGAACTCAGAGTGTCTTTTTATGGAGCAGTTGTCCACCCCCAAGTTCCCTGCCCCCAGAGGTCTCAGTGTCCTGGCCCACAAATGATAACCATGGTGACTGTGTGGGCTGTGAGAGTGGCCTGCTGCTCACAACTCCGGGCTGGGAGGGGCCTCTTTGCCTCTGGTAATCTCCCTTTGGAGCAGATTTGAGGATGTTCAGGACATGGAAGGACGTGGGAGGAAGAGGAAAGAGAGTTGCTGCCCTTAGGCTCTGTGCCCAGCTCTCACTCAGTAACCCGCATGGGATGCTGTTCCCACGCAGGGAGGGAGGAAACAGTTCCTTAAAGCAAGCTGTCACTTGCCAGGGACTAGGAGGGAAGTGTCTCAACCTGGCCCAGGCCACATGACTTTTAGACACTGGCCTCTCACTGATGTTCTGAGACTCCCTGGATGGGGCTCTCTGAAAGTCATAGGACATTTTCCATCTCAAAAAAAAAAAAAAATCTCACTTTGTGAGCCACCTGTGGCTGGCTCTGTAGTCACCTTTCTTTTCATCTCCCTCCTCCTTGGGTTTCCCACAGCTGGCAATGAGTGGACACAGTGACCTGCCCTGGTGACTTGGCCCATGGGCTTGTCTTCTTGGCACCTCTGAGCAAACAGGCTCAGGTCCTTCTGTCCTCCAGCTGATGTCGAGGGTGCTGGGATTGAGGCCAGTCTGCTCTCTCTCCAGACTTCTTACTGGAACCACTGAGGTCCTCACCACTCTACTGTGTCCACCTCAAGGTACCAAAAGTCTTTTGGGGACTTAGCTCCTGGCCAACCAGGCCCCGAGAGCAGTGACTACCACTGGAGACCCTTCATTATTCTTCCCATTGTTCGTTTTGACATCATATTAGAGTGCTTTGATGAATATCAAAGAAGAAAACCAAACAAGGGTTATAAAGACATATCCCATGTTCATGGACAGAAGGACTCACTCACTGTAGTCAAGACATCAGTTCTCTCCCATTCCATCTGCAGATTCAATTCAGTCAAAAGCAAAACCACAGTAATTCATTTTGTGATTACCAACAAACTGATTCTTAACTTTACATGGAGAGGCACAGATTGAGGCTGGTAAACTCAGTAGTACAGAAGCCCAGCCATTAGAATCAATGCTACCCATGCCATGATTTACTATATAAAGCCACACACAGTGTAGTGTTGGGAATGATCAGCAAGAAGATGAAAGGAACAGAGCAGAGAGCTCAGAAGTGGAGCCCAGGAGCACAGCAGACTGAACTTCAGCCATCCACAGACAGCAACACAACAACGGGATGTCCGTGTACAAAAATGGATCTAGGCTCAGATCTTACACTTGCTATAGACACTAAGTTACAAATGGATTCTGGGCTTGAACATAAAATGCATTAAAATTAAAAATGTGTGCTCTATAAAGGGCGATGTCAAGGGAATGAAAAGACAAATCTCAGGTTGGGACAAAATATTTGCAAAAGACAAAAACCAGCAAAAGGTTGTTATCCAAAATATGCACAGGACTCTTAAAATTTAACAATAATAACTGAAGAGAAACCCAATTTTAAAATGAACCAAATACCTGAGCAGCACATCACAGTGAACATATGGAAAGAGGCCACCCGGGAGCAGTGAAATTCAACAATGAGATCCCACCACACACCTGGCAGAATGGCCGGGATCCAAGCTACAACCACAAACACTGGCAAGGACGAGGAAGGACAGACATTCCTACTCATCGCTGGAAAGAACACCAAGGCAGCAGCCAAGGGAAACCAGTTCAGTGGTTACAGAACTTCACATAGGCTCGCCGTGTAAAGCAGCATCACACACTTGAGTGTTTATCCAGAGGAAACTGACACACTTCCATACAAAACAGGCACTCAGATGTTTATAGCGTCTTTCTTTACAATTTCTAAGATGTGAGCATGACCAAGACATCTTGCAGTAGGTGGGAGAATGGATGGCGCCCAAGCACAGGCATATTGCTCAGAACCAACAGGACATGAGCTGTCTGGTCACAAGAAGACATCAGGGAGCTTTACATTCACATTATTAAGTTGATGACATCATTGCAGGATTCCAGCTGGATGACCTTCTGGGAAAAGCAGAACTGGTGAGGCAGTTGGGGCTGCTGGGAACCAGAAGGGGGAGCCGGAGGGGCAGCGGTCAGAGGGGTTTGGGGCAGTGGAGCTACTCTGTGAAGTGTGTACAATGGGCAAAGGTTGGTGTACATCTGTGCAGACCCACAGAGTATATGACACCCTATTGGGAACTATGGGCCTGGAGCTCACTATAAATCATTTTCCATTTCGATCCTCATGGCACAGCCTATGTGGAGGGGGGCAGAGTATACACACTGTCTCTGTGCTTTCTGCTCCATTTGGCCACAAACCTAAAACTACTTTTAAAGATAACACTTTTAAATAAAGTAAGTAGGTCTTATGGAGTGATGGAAATATTTTGTATCTTGATTGTGATAGTGAAAACCTTTGTCAAATCTCATCCAAGAGATGGATTTTATTTAATATTAATTATAATTATTGATATTAACATCAATTATATCTCAAAAATGATTAAAAAATAGAATTCTCCTTTGATACTTCTTCCCTGCCCAAAGCCAATCTTGCATGTGCACTCTGTGCTGTGACCTGGCCTGGCTTATTTCAATAGTGCTGAGCTTGGAGTGTGTTTAAGTTTTGCACAGCAGCCAACTTGAGCTTGAAGGAGCCCAGGAGAGTCTTCCTATGGGAGGTGCTAGAGTGTGTGAGCAATCTGTGCCTAGGCTCTGCCCATGTCCCAAGGGGACAAAACAGAAGGACAGTGGGTACCAGTCCCAAGGCCAAAGTATGAGGCCCTCCAGTTAGCCCAGCAAGGTCTACTATTGCAGATCCCAGCTCTGCAGAGCCTGTGCGTGGGGCCCAGGGAGCCGAGGGGAGGGTGCAGCAGTGATTGTTGTCCAGTGAGAGTGTGGTCCAGGGAAGACAAATAAGGGCCGTGGTGATTGGTGCCAGAGATGCTGGCACAGTCCTGTGCAGTGTGGAGAGGGGAGTCAGACTCCAAGCAGGGCAGCTGGGGGCTGGCATGTGGGTGGGCAGTGTGCTGGTCAAATTTTGCTGCTCTAATGAGACTCGAGTCAGGAGACTTATGAAGACCACAGTTGCTCAGCACAGAGCTTCAGAGCTCAAGAACCTGGCTCCTGGGCTGGTGGAGCTCGGGTGAAGCCCTTGGCCATGTCACATCATGGTGGGGGTGGGGGTCACAACTGTCAAGTTCCCTAAGTGTGGACAGGCCTCATAACAGCCCTCTCCTTTAATCTCTCTGAGGACAATGCTCCAGCCCAGGTTTCTTGGGCCGTGACTTATGCTGCATTCTCTCCCCATCATTTGTTGACATCCCCACTGGTGTTAGAGTTGTGGTCCATGGGAGATGACAAGGTCTGTGAACAATCGGTGTTCATGTCAAAGAGGTCCAAATGACTCTCCCCCGAACACCCTACCAGGACATGTGAACTGGTGCTGTCTGTGAGCCAGAAGTGAGTTTCTTCAGATGTCAGCCTGCTTTGAGCTTATGCCAGAACAGGGACAGATATGTTTCTGTCACAGCTCCTTGGCTGTGGGACATCTCACAGACTCAGCAGACTGAGAGGTGCAGAGCCAGGTCCTCATAGTGCGGACCCTGCTGCAGAAGATGGAGCAGAGCTCGTTCAGCTGGGGCCAGCCAGTCAGGCCCAGCCTGCTCAAGGCCATCCTCTCAGGATCCCCAGAGCATGAGTGCATGAGTGGTAGGTTAAGCTCGTGTTGGGTGGGCAGATTGCAGGCTGTGGGACGGGACAGGGAGGGCAGGAAGCAGGAGACTCTGAAGCCTGCAGGCTGGTGGCCAGGCAGGGACACAGAGAGTAGAGAGGAGGAGGGGGAAGTCAGGTGCTCTGCAGACATGTGGGCTGGACCCTCCATTCTCTTCCTCCCCACCTTCCGCTCATGTAAAACGCATATCATCTTTCTCTCTTTCGCATTTCAGCTAATCCCCACGATTTTTTCAATGAACCATAATTTAGATGGAAATGTTATCAACAGAGGTCAAGCATAAAACCTACCTGGAATTTTTCTATGAAGCACAAAGCTGACGTGGTTAAAGTGTGAAGTTTGCTAAGTCACCTGCCCCAGCATGGAAGAGAGGGCCCAGGGGCAGCTATCACTTGGGGTGAAGGCCAGGCTGTGTGGATGGTGCTTGTGGACCCCAGCATGGCCAGCGCTGCTACCGGCACTCACAGACCCTCTGCAGGGACGACAAACAGGACTCAACCCCTGTGATGGCCACCAGCACGCCGGTGACGACAACTCCCTTCTTGCAGACAGAACTGCTGAGAGGGTCTGCTGGCTTCAATGACAGGGTGGGTGGGAAGCCAAGGGGCCCCTAGGATGTGGGAAAGCTGTCACACGTGGATCTCTTGAAAGCAGGGCCCTGCGGGATGTCTGGGGTTGTTCAACTCCCTTGGCTGGTGAACAGGAGGACTCTGCATTGAAGTGGGGACAGCACGACACTGAGAGACACACAGGAGCTA
The DNA here is from genome assembly GCA_004026965.1 of Petromus typicus. Lineage (NCBI taxonomy): Eukaryota > Metazoa > Chordata > Mammalia > Rodentia > Petromuridae > Petromus > Petromus typicus. The sequence goes on from PVIR01001770.1 coordinate 30,923, forward strand.
GAGAAGTTTGCCCAGGGAGAAACCAGACTGTAAGCAGGGTGGAGTTCCATCCTGTGTCGAGGGCCCTGGGCTCCCCAGCTTCTCATTGGGAGCTGAAATGCTCCTGCCCGAAGCAGCTGGAGAAGCTCCAAGGTGCAGGAAGTAGCCTCACGCTTCATCCTTCACTGTCAGACCCCAGCAGAAGCTCAGACTATATTCCAGGGATCCTGGAGCTGGGCTGGGTGGGGAGGCTCTGGCCTCGCTATGCTCCCTCCGTTCCTGCCAGGGCCCGGTGATACTTGACTCATCGCCAAACACTGTTTCAGCTGCCGAGCTCACGTGACTGAGCTATGACCACAACCTGCTCCTGTTTACCTCAGAAGAGTTGCGAATATCACTCTGACACTGGTATTTCAGGGTGGGGCAGACTGGCACTTCTAAATGTGCTCATTTTCCTCTTTTTTAAACTTGGCTCAAACCAGTGTAGAAAAGAGTTGACTATGTTAGCTTATGAGTATGGTGGCAGCTGGCGGGCGGGCCTGAGATGACCTGGGGTGACAGCTACTCTGACAAGAACTAAGAGTAGACATGGATGAGGACCTGGACAAAGACTGAGCTTCCTTGGCAGCATGGGATGGAGCCCACTGCTTACTAAGGGAGGTACAGGCATCTCTTACTAAGTTTTCAGAAAATTATGACACAGCTTAACCAGTTTCTCTTCAGAGTCCTGATTCCCATAAACCCTGCATGTTGAAGGCCTGGGTTAAAAGCTGGAGTCCCAGTCAGTCCTTTTAAGTCCTTGAGCCACCAGTGACAGGTGACCCTGGACATCAGAGCAGTCCCTGAGCTGTTTTTCTATAATTAGCTGCTGACTCTGGGGCCAGAAAATCCAGGGGCTGTTCTTCTCATTTCCAATAAACCCCTCTTAACTTCCTCCATGGGTCTGTGAGTCCTTCCTCAGTGCTGGCAGAAACAGGCCCAGTGCACAGGGTACTGCCAGAGTCTGCCCTTACCCTAGGTAGGCTCCCCTGCCTCCCTGCACCCCTCACCCAAGCACAAACTCTCCACAGGACTGAGACTGCACACTGAGGTTGCCGTGCTGCAAATCCTGGGTTTCCGAGTGACACTGACTGAAAATCAGACGTATCCTTTATTAAGGGGGAGAGCATTGTTCAACACTGAGGCTTCAGCCAGAGCTTGTGGAGGAAGAAGCACTGGCTTAATAACTTCTGGGGCCTGGGGACCCCAAAATAGCCAGCAGGGAAGCCTCAGGGAAGAGCAAATAAGTCAATGCGGTCAATTATTTGTCATTTACAATTTAAATAAACCCCTGTGATCACATTAACATCTTAGTCAAAATTGGATGAGCCTTGGTGAGGGCTGTAGTGGTTATTCTGGGCCCATGAGCCTCTTCCCTTTCCTCACCCTGACTTTGAGGCTCCTCGTTTGTCTGGGGGGTGCCTGACCCCGGGAAAGGTAGTCGGTGAGGGCAGAGTGGGCAGGGCACCCAAGAGGCACAAGACCAAGGCGGCAGCTCCATAGAGCAAGGGGAAGGCAGACCTATGGGTCCACTCCACAGATGACCAGGGGCCTCAGGGCACCCTGGGAAATCTGTTTGAAAATCTCAGAAGTTTTTAAGTATTATTTTTAAAGAACCAGGTTGTTAAAGGCAACTATTGCAAAGATGGCTCAGTAACACCCTGGTGGAAATCATCGCTTGTGTCCTGGAAACGGAGTCGGAGCATTTAGTTAGATTGCAGTTAGATTCCACTGCAGATGTGTGTGCATGTAAGCATGTGTGTATGTGTGTATGTATGCGTATGCAAGCACATGTGAGTGTCTCTTCCTCTCCTCCCTCCACCTCTGTGATGGAGAAAGGGCTGTGCCTATACATGTTATCCCAAGAGCACCAGCGTGGGGTTCCGGTTAGCTCTGCAGCCCGTGATGAGCCCTGTGGGGCAGAGGTCAGAGGCGAACTGCTCTTCCTCCTTCTCTGTCTGAGGACTCAGTATTCAGCCCTCTCATCACTCTTCTGACCTCACATTGCTGGTGCAGTGCACGCTCTGGGTGCAATGTCACCTGACAGAGCTCTCAGTGAAAGCTGCTCTTCCTTTGCGCTGGGCCAGCCTGTCCCAGGTCCCTGGCCAGGTGGCTGCCTTCCTCCCCCAGGAGGGGGTGGGAAACTCAAGTTCCACCAAAGTGTTCCCAGTCTTGAAGTCTCACCCCCACCCCTGGAGCTGTTACTCCTTGTTCTCGTACAGATAAAATCGACAACTGTGTCCTGTAAACAAAGTTTATGACATCTTGTTACCACAAGATTCACAAGGCTCTATCTTCTCTGTAGGCTGTTATGAGACTATTGCCATGATTAATTTCTTTTGTCTGCTTCTGTCTCACTTCTCTAACTTTGTTCCCCACCCCTTAGTGCCACAACACTGCAAAGACTGCCCTCTTGGCCACATATACCAAAACTGGGGTCTTTTCTTTGCTGGGGGCTCAGCCTTTGGATGTCAGTTGGCAGGACAGTGTGCACCTGAAACCCTGGGATAAATCCTCCCACTCACAGACTGGTCTCTCTGACCTCTTGAGTTCTGCAGATACCATAGGGTCTGCTAGGGGTTGGACCTGAAACAAACCCACCAGCGGGTCTGGAGGCCTTTCACTGTAGTCAGAACATCCTAAAGTGCTTTGCCTTCAGACTGAATGTCAGCTGAGGGCCCTCAGAGTGATCTTAGAGTCGCTGGCACAGACAACTCCTCCCACCATGCTCTGGCCGGTGGATCCTTGTGCACCAGGTATAGCAAGGTGTATGCTAGTGACAGTCCTTGCTGGAAGTGGGGCTGCTGGGGCCACCAAGGGAGCCAGACTTTACATGAGGTTTCTGGCTGGTAAGCAAGAAGGTTGTAGAGAGAGCTGGAGGCCCCTTGTCCAGCTGTGTCCCATGCCAGCGCAAGCCCTAGGATGAAATGGAGGGTTGGACGGAGAAGAACTGATCTGCCAAAGTCGCAGCCTGCTGAGCTGCACTTGGCCTCGGTTTCAGCACGCAGAGCTGCCTTCTCCCCTTCCCTTCCCAATTGGCACCAGAGCCACCCCTCCCTTCCGCACCCTCACACACAGCGCCACCCTGCGGGAGGACCTGTCCTGTGTTTATTTGTCTTCCACCTTGCTAGGAGCAGATTCGGAGATCTTGGAAAGCAAATGGCTCTCATTAAACTTAGTTTATTACTGACATTTCTGCTGGGGGAACCTAGTTCTTCCCAGGGCTCAGTCTGAAGATGACCCGCTGCTCTGCGGCCCATAGGTGTCTTCCCAGGTGCTGAGTGGAGCGAGCAGGGTCTCCTTGGGCATGGGGAGCAGTGGTTCTCTCCCTGTCCCCTCCCCCAGGGCCCTCTAGCAGCCGTGGGATGGGGTGCAAGTCTCCTCCCCACGGCATGGTGGACATCCACAGCTGGGACATGCAGACCCTTCACCAGGACGCCTGGCCAGGGTATTGGCTCATCACTTGACCCTGTGAGGTTGGTCATCGGGCACTGTATACGCTAAGACTCCAAGCCCAGGCTGATCTTTCTCATACTTGGAAATTCTCTGCAGGGCTTGGTCTTTGCACACAGTGAAACTCTCCTGTGGTCCAGTGGCGTAAGACAGAGAAAAAGGAAAGACATGAACTAAATCTCAGAATCTCTGTATCTGACACACGTTAGCCACATGGTCAAGGTCAGCTTCAAAGGTGAGGCATCACATGGTGGGCAGGTGCCTGGTGTGAGGTGCTGAACAGCACTTTGTTCCTGTGGTCTTCTTTCCCAGGAAAATCCCGGTGGAGGGTCATGCTACACACATGTCACAGTCAGGGCAGCAAGAAGAGCCCAAAAGCTGTCCCATGAGATGTGACAGCTCTATGTCATTGGTGGTGTGGAGTGGAATCCTCAAGCAGAAAGCACAGGAGACAAGAGCTGAGGAGGTCCGAGTCAAGAGTGTACAGTGGCTAAAAATAAAGTGTCAGTGTGGGCTGGTTGACCGCACCAGAGCTGCACATGCATGTGAGATGCTAATAATGGACTGAGCGTGGGGAGCACAGGAACTCTCTCAACTGTCTGTACACTTTTTCTGTAAACGTGAAATTTATCTGAAGTAAAAAATTAATTACAATTTCCCTCCTTTTATCTAGAGTAGTTAAACTCACAGAGACAGTACAGAGCTGGGGCTGGTGGGCCCTGGGCAGAGGCAGTGGCACTGGCCTGATGTGCCCAGAGCTTCAGTTTTGCAGGATGAACAGCCCCGTGATTAGTGCCACTGACCTGTCTGGTTCAGAGAGTGCACTGATGTTGTGTACTCTGCACCTCAGTTGAGACACCTTCCATTCTCTCCTGGCCTTCCCTGTGCCGAGTGTTAGAGCCTCAGGAAACCTGCCCCTGTTCTCCAAACCAGGAGGTGCTTGGCACGCCCCAGCTCCAGAACACGGGTCTGCACTCAACGCCACCATGCGCTGGGAATGCATGTTGACCTTGGCCTCACCTCCAAAGTGTCAACCCCAGCTACATCCAGCTATAGGTTCAGTCAGACTGTGTCCTCGGGACACCTGATGAGCACACACCCCTGCTGTGTAGTCTGCAACTTCCTGAAAATCCCAGAGTTCTGCTCTCTCACCTCGGAGGTGTTCCTGATTCCTCAAGAGCATGTAACCACCAGGCAGGTCACATCTGGTGGCTGAGGGACTGCGCGTAGCACACTCAGTTGTCTCGTGTGAGTTCCCTTGACTCTCCTCTAGCGGTGACGTTTCTATCCCTGTGTTCCTCTCCCGCACTCCCCTCATGACAACTGCTCCCTGTGATCTGTGGCAGATTTCCTCTGTGTATGATAAATAGTCCTCATTTTCTTTCCAGCAGTACCATAGCCAATAAAAAGCAATAAAAGGCAAAATGACACACAAATTGTATCCCCAAAGAGCCATAAAGACCTAAGATACTGCTGCATGTGATGATCAGATGAGATTTTTGTCTTTAAACAAATAGCCCTTGTTAACAAAGAAGGGTATTCAGACAGGAGGAGGCAGGGCCTGTTGGTGGCTGGAGGGACAGGCCGAGCCCTGAGGTGGCTCCATGGCCCTGGGCAAGCTTTTGGGTGTGGTGAGAGTGGGTCAGAAGTTGCTTATAGGGGCTGGCCTAGGACTTGGGGACTCGTGTGCTGTGCAGGGGGCAGCATCAGTGCTCTGGTTTTAGATGGGTGAGGGTGAAGTTTCTTCTTTTCTTTGGGCCCTGGAGAAACATCATCCACATGTGCCCTTGAATCTGGTGTGGTCATCCTGCAGAATGGTCTGAGCAGGGAAAACAGAACAGATACCATCTGCTCTGGTCCAGGTTCTGCATTAGTTGCTTTGAGTGTGTGTGTGTGTGTGTGTGTGTGTGTGTGTGCTGAGGGTGGGAGGTGCTCTGGTATACAGGCAGGAGAATACTGGCACCCCAAGCCTGGGGCCAGCGTAGTGCTCACAGTGCCCTCTCTCTGGAGTGGGACCATCAACATTGTCCCCTCTGCAGAACTGGGGCCTTGCTTGATTATCTACAAGGTGTGATCCAGTATAATCAGTGAATGTCTAAAATTTTAAAAATTGTCAGTAAAAGGTACATCGCCATTAATCTCCCTCAAAATGCTCTCCCTTGCCTTGTACTCTCTCATTACACTGTTCCTGCCACTTTCTGAAGCCGCTCTGGAGCACTCTTTCCTGAGTCTCAGTGAAGGCTGGATGCTGCTATGAGCCTCAGCCCACAGGGAGGCACCTGGGCTGTGAGAGCATCCTGGCATTCACCTTCCCCTTTTACCTCATCCACTGGAGGTGATGCTGACTTCTGGGTCATCCTCAAAGTCAGAATGACCAGGAAAGGGAGACACACTGAGTCAGTCCAGGACCTCAGAGCAGCCACACAGTGCAACCAAGACCGTCAGGAAAGAGAATTCCAGAGCGGCCCCAGAGCACAGCAATAACAATGGGATAAGCATGTTAGAAGCAAGGGAAAGCATTTTGAGGGGATTATTGGCAAAGTGTTTTTTCCTATAATCTAAATTTTTTTTTTAAGTTTTTTTGAGACAGGGTCTCGCTTTTGTGGTTCAGGCTGGCCCTGAGCTCAGCCTCCAACTCACATCACAGCAATCCTCCTGCCTCTGCCTCCCGAGTGCTGGGATTACAAGCGTGAGCCACCACGCCTGGCACTGTGGTATGTAGTACTGGTTGCTGCTGGGGTGAGTCTCTACACTCAGTATTGTTATGTGGTTACCGGGGATCGAACCCGGGTCCTTGCGCTTGCAAGACAGGTGCTGGAACCATTGAGCTAAATATCCGGCCCCTCCTATAATCTAAAAATTTTAAAACACTCACTGTGCTTTTTAATCCCACCTCTTGAGAGCTGCTGGTAAAAGAAAGCAATGAATCATTCCAAATGCCAGTGCCAGCCTCTTTCCAAGGCACCTCTGCCAGCCTAGGTTGTAGCCCGTTGGTGTAGTTGGGGTGTCAGGGTACAGTGTAAGCCCAGGTCTCCCCAGCCTTGCAGGCCTGGCTTGGAGCTGGGCTCACCAGTGCATCACGAGTGAGTGATGGGAGGAGACACTGGAACAGGTGAAGAGAGATGGGGGACAGCAGCCAGAGTGAAGCTGTGTAGGTGGAGCCGGAAAAGGTATAGCGGGACTTCCAGGTGTAATGCTTAGTTGGTGCCCCACCGTGACGGTGGTCTGTGTGGCATCACTAGCCTGTGCTCTGGGGCTACTGCATGGAACAAGAGGGCAGAATGAGGTGCCTTCCCTCCCTCCTCCATCTGGGACTCACAGCTCTTCCACCCAGCGTGTACCTCCTCATTTGTGCCACAGAGATGATCTGGAGCATCCTGCAGTCACCACCGCTCCGGTGCCCCAGCATCCAGAGCCTCAGTCCAGACACATCTATCTACAGCGAGGCACTGAGTCACCCCTTCCTCCCACCTGGGAGGGCCCCCGTTCAGAGCAAAGAACTAGATGAATGTCCTCAGGAAGGAAGGCCAGCCCAAAGAGGCCATGTGGGGGTCATTGGGCTGGTCAGAGGGGGTTGTCACATGGCCTGCACTGACACCACCAAGCCATGAAATCTCTAACATCTGGAAATACTACAGTTCTGAACGTGGTGGACACAGACAGACATTTGTGGATATTTCTGCTCACTGGAGCCCATTTATAGAGGAACTAGAAGAGTGAGATTCCAGTCCACATGCTGGCATTCGGGGTGGCGAGGCTGTGTCCACTGCCCAAGGGAAGCAAAGAAAGAGGCGTGATACCTTGAATCAGACCGAACCTCACATAGTGTCCCCAGCAAGCTTGAGTCACGACAGCTGGGGTGTGATGGCATCAGCCTCCAGGGCACCTGTCAAGCAGATGTGTGTGTAGGGAGCACAGCAAGGTGCCCTCAGAGGGAAACTGGTACCGCCATGCCTGCTCCACTAAGGCTGCTCTGGCCTTGTGGTCTTTGAAGTCCTCTTCTGACAGGAGTGGGGCACAGGGGTCCCACTGTGTGGTGTGGGCACTCATGGGGGTTGCAGTGGGTCAGGCTACTTCTGGGCCCCCCTCTGTGCCTACCTGGGACATGGGCATTACCCTCTCATGCTCTGGGGAGGGTTTGTAGAAGGCATCTTCCTGTTCCACTCGTGTACGAGGCTCGGCAAGGCTTTCTGACTCATTGGAATTGCTGGATACTGTTGGGTACACTGGTGGGCAGGCATCTTAGTCACTTTCTCCCTCACTGGGACAAAATGCCAGATACCTGCTGCTTAAATGAGGAGTGTTTATCTTGTCTCACAGTTTGTAGAAGTTTCCATCCATAACTGGCTGGCTCCAGGGTGGATGGGAATGGAGGAAGGGCCTAGAGGAGGAGAGCTGCTCATAGCAGGGTGGATAGGAAGAAGTCTAGAGGGGCACAAACCCTCTACACCCTGTGATCATCTCTTATGAGTGGACTCCTACCAGCAAGTCAGCCACAGACCCATGCTTCAGTCACCTTCCATGTGGCTCTCAGGGACCATCTTGATAGGAACCCTGACAGATGTAAGGAGGTGAGACCGGAGGAGATGGTGAGTACATACTAGGGCCAACCGAGCTCACTGGGGGACCATAACGTGCCAGCCCTGCTGTCACGCATGTCTCTCTATAGCTGGAGCAGGGTGATTTGAGTGGACACAGCACCGAGGCTCAGCACAGGCCTTAGGCCCCCAGTCCTTGTCACAGCCAGGGTGGGCCATGCTCAGTCCACAGCACTGAGCCACAGGTTGGACCTGACAAACCCCAAGACCTCGGGTGGTGGGGACCCAGGTGTCAGAACAAAGGCCAGCTCCCAAGGGCATCCCAACTGGGGCAACCCCCAAAGGCTTTTTGATCTCCCTCTGTGATTTTGACTGCTGATCTTTGCAGGCTTTTCTGGAATGTGCTCCTCACACCTGCCCTGTATTCTCCCAGCACTCAGCTGCACAGGTTACTTCTTCTAATCTCAGACCTTTCCCTGGAGCTGGAGAGGCCACGCATTGGGCCTGAACTTCATGTTGTCCTTGTCCACGTTAAAGTTGAGCCATCTTTCTCTTGTGATTCGTAGACATCTTTCATCTACTACAAAATTGAGTGTCATTCTGTCTTATAGCCCTCAGCCATCTTCCCCAGTTTGTCTCTGATCTGCGAGGCCTGCTGGCTGCATCTCTGCTGTAGAGAAGTTATGGTCTGATGTGCTCAAGCACACTGGCCTCTTCCTGAACCATTTCCACTCTGATCTTCTGAGCCCCGCCTCACCTGTCTGCCATGTGGACGCTGGCCTGTGATTTCTGTGCTTGTCTTTAGCCCTTACTTCTCATGTTGAGGCCACGTCCATCTGGGGTTTATTTCTGAACACGATGTAGCTTCTGATTGTGTTTTCTTCTCAGATGACTGAGCAGTTGTCCCATGTGATTTAGCTGCAGCGTGCTGGCTTCTGACACCTTCTGTATCTGGTGGGGGGCAGAGCTATGGTGCGAGACTCAGGGTCAGAGGCAGTGACAACAAGACAAATGTCTCACTGTGTAGGCCGGAGCAGACTTTCCCGGACTGCGGGGCTCAGCCCCTCCTTCCCTGGGCTCAGCCTCACCCTCACCCTTACGGTGCAGGGTGAAGCATCCCCCGTCTACGGAGATGGACAGCTGCCGGCAGAGAGAGTGAAGGATGAGCCCCGCTGTCTTCCAAGCCGCCATCCACATTTCTGCTTCATGCTCCTGGCAGGCTCACAGCAGAGGACTGAGGAAATCCACATAGCCAGGGAGATCCGGGCTCAGAGAGGAGTGGCAGGCATTCGCATGGATATCCAGCAGCCCACCACATCGTCTCACACTGCAGTTACACAACCCAAGGTGTGTACAGCTCTGCAATGTGTGTGCTGCTGTCCACACCCACTGGCCTGAGCCTGCAGCCTTTATATGACCAGGTGGACCTTGGCATGTGCTCAGATGAGGCAGGGTTTAGTCACTTCCCTTTTCCAAGCCCTGCCGTTTTACTCTTGGACTTTTCTTCTCCAGTGTGAATTTCAGTGTGAATCGTCCATCAAGTACAACAGCACTTCTAATTGGGGATATTACTGAAATTATAGACACATTGAAGTATTTATTGAAGTCCTTGCAATGTTATTCTTTCTAACTACAAACAGAACACTGGTTATTCCTGTCTTCTTTTTCATCCTGTAGTAATATTTTTATAACTTTCCTTTCTACCTCCTCTTTTCTTAGATTTATCCTGAGTATGTGGTAGTTTTTATGGGGTTGGTAAGTAGTTTCCTCTCTCTCTCTCTTTTTTCTGTGATGCTTCCAGCTGGGACTTTTCTAACGCATAGAGCTACTTTTGACTTTTGAGATTGGTTTTGATTCTAGTAAACATTCTAAATCACTTACTGGTTTTAATAGGCTATTGGCGAATGTCTTGGGGCCTCTCTGCCCTTGACTGGGCTGCCCGGAAGCTGGTCTTTGGCTGCACTATCTTTTGCCCACGTCCCTGTATTCTCATCGTGCTCTGTCTCCCTTCCCCCTAGGGCCCAGCCCATCCACGGAGGATGCGGAAGATCCCTGGACAGCGGTGTCCTCGAGGCTTCTGAGGTCACTGTGTCTCACCATTTAGGCTCTAAAGTTGCACCCGGAAGTTCAGGAGGCACTGATTTTCCTCCCCCTCCTCCTCGCCCTCCTTCCTTTCTGTCATTCTTTGTCAAACACAGGGCATGTTCATTCTGTCTTCTTGTACTTGTTGTTTTGTCTTGCCTGTTTTACACGAGCTTTGGGTGTTGAATTTCTCGGAGAACAGGTGGTGGACCCCCTCCTGACTCAGCCACCTGCTGAGCGATGCCAAGTCCCTTTCTATGAGTCTCCACACCTTCGCTGTCTCTTGAAGTCCCAGGACAACTGAGGCCACTTGACTGTACCGTGCTTATTGCTACTGCTTTGTGAGACAGGATCTTCAACTGTTTTATTGAGAAGTGTTCCTAGGGAGGTTGATTTCAAATTTCCTTTCCTCATTGTCTTCATCCAGTTTTGACACCAAATTATGCTAGCAGTGAAGTTGAGTCAGGTATTTTATTTGCTTCACCCATTCTCAGGAACAATTTGTATAAGAAAATAATTTTCTGTTCCTCAAAGTTTTTGTAAAACATTCTTTGAAAAATCACCAGAACGAGATGTCTGAATGTTTCTTTATCTGTTTTGTTTTGTAAAGAGTGCTCTTTCACCCCGTCCTCAGTTTGCTGGCACAGCAACTCCTCTGCCTCTGTCAGGCCCCTCAACTCTCCAAGGGGCTGTGGTTCTGAGCACTCCAGGCCCTGGGGGCGAGTTCTCTGTTCTCACCTCCAGAGTGAGTGCTCCGTGGGACCGACCCATTCTTCCATTTGTTCCACAGAAACATCTCTGATATCATTAACCACCCATGCTATGCTTGTCTCTGTGTTATGTACTTTTCTGAACGCATCTCATTTTCTCTCTTCTCTCTGTAGGATTCCCCTCCACTGACTTTAGTACTTCCTGAATGGTTAGTGTGCTTCTCTTATAGGAATATTGTAAAAATGCATTGAAAGGCCTCAGTTTGCTCTTGAGGGCTGCTTTAGCTGTGCCCTATGAATTCTGACATAGTGACTTTTTTCAAACTGTTCTCAATATTTTGTTATTGCTATTTTGATTTGTTCTTCGATCTATAAATTATGATATGCACTTTCATCTTCCTCTACTTAGTTATAGTTAGTGTTTCTCTGTTATTTGGGCTTTTACCTCATATCTTTTAAGTGACATGTAGAAAAAAATATCTAAAAATTAACTAGATAGTCCCTGACTCCATAAATAATTTTAATTTTCATTCATTTTGAGTACTGACACCTTTATCTCTACTTTTATTTTGCCCTATGTTCTTCCTGTCTATACAGACTCTTTTATTGACCAGATGCACATCCAGTCATGATTTTAAAAACAATTTTATAAATGGGCATGGTGGCAGAGACCTGAAATCTGAAACCCTGCGAGGCCGAAGCAAGAAGATTGTAAATGCACGCCCAACCTGGGCAAGTTAGCAGCAGAGTGAGACTCTTTCTCAAAATTAGGAAAATAAGTTATCCAAAAAAGGATGAGAATTCAGGCCAGTGTGAAGCCCTGAGCTTAATCCTCAGTAATAAATAAACAAATAAATAAAATTTCAGTGACTGTTTTCTGCTGCCAGTATCATTCTTGGGCTTTGAGCAGCGGGATGCTCCCTGGCAGGAAGGCCCCGGCCAGTTGTCAGTGTGGCTTCCCTGTTGGTGAGGTTCTGCCTCTTGCTGCCCAGAGCCTATATTGAGCAGCGCTCCTGCACTTTTTAGTTGGTAGTCACCCTCCCTGGTTCAGGCATACAAGCCAGGGGCTTGCTGTTGGGCTGCTGTGCTCTGTGGGTCAGCTGTCCTCACCCTGGCTTCTGCCGCAGGGGGCTGCGTGGTCCCTCCTGCCTGCTTCTGACCAAGGTCTTCCCTTTCAGGACCACGGAGAGCTCCCCACAAGCGCATAGATTGACACCTATAGTGCATCCTCAGCTATCTTCTGCTGTGTAGGGGAAGAGAGGGCAGCAGCTCCACATCTGAACAGGAAGTCCATCCCAGCCTGGCCACTTCCAGGGCCTTCCAGAGATGAAGGAAGCAGGTAGTTTCTCCAGTTCCTTGTGTCCCAGGGTCCCCAAGTCTCCTCCTCTAAGAACTCAGAAAAGGGGCTCCCAGTGCTAGCGAGAGCCAGGGCTCAGTGCACCAGGAGTCCATGGCCAGGGCCAGCAGAGCTGGCTGATGAAAAGGAGTGTGCTGGCCTACACTGCAGGGAGACAGCAGGGTGCAGGTGGCGGCAGCAATCCTGCCTCTCCTGGTGGGACTCAGAAGGAAAGATAGTCAGCCAATCCCATTTTGGGGTCCGCTGCTCAGCCGCTGTGTGTCAGAAAGAAAAACTGAAGAACTTGAGAGGATATCAGTGGTGTAGGGTTGTCATGACCCAGCTCAGCCTGTGTGTGTGTGTGTGCATGTGCACGTGTGCGTGTGTGAGTGTGTGTGCATGCGTATGTGCTTGCACAGACATGAGTTCCCTGGAACAATTAGGATCCTTTTTCTCCCCATGCTGAGTGTGCCTGGCCTGGAGCCCTGCCTGCCGCCCTGTGTCTGGGTTCCTCTTGGGCTCAGGAAGGCTGTGTGCACAGTAGCACTGGCTTTGTAGTGAAGCCTCACCCACTGCTGAGGAGCACTGTGGCTGCTCAGTGCTACCCTCCTGCCATGGAAAGATAAAGTCCTGAGGCTGGCACCTGCAGCTCTGCAAGCAGTTATGAAAACACACACCTTACCTCACTCTTCTTCTACTTGAAGCCAATAACCCAGGATGCAACTGCATGGAAACCTCTGGAATATTTTCCTGGAAGCCTCTTGGTAAATACTCCTTTGGTGCTTGTGGAACACAAGGCAAGGAAAGACGCTTTGTCTCATGCAGTCCACTCCTGACTTGGGAGGAAATAGGAGCAGCGAGCAGCCATGGTCTTGCCATGCATCCACACCGGGCAGCCCTCCGGTCACAGGACACCCAGGGCCACATGCAGTGTGATTCCTGTTGGAGTGATACTACATGCCCAAGCTTTCTTCTTGTAAAACTGCACCTGACTTGCTCTCACTCTCTGTGAAGACAGCAAGTCTGAGAGGCAGGAGCCGAGCAGACACAGGGTACTGATTACAGAGCAGAAGGGGGTTGTCACGTGCCAACATCTAACCAAATAACGCGGTGAGCAACCCCTCCGTCTGTGGCCCTCTGGACCATCTTGTCTCTAGAGCGGCCTCTGTCTGACCGGGAGATTGCTGTGTCTTAAGTGCCTGTCAGTGGTGCTTTCGTAAATCTGGCAGCCAATTCTGAGTTTGGATCTGTGTTTGAGACCGTGTGACACTGAGGCCACTAGAGAACACTTCTGAAGCGTGTTCCTGTGAGGTGGATGATGACTTTAAAAAACAAGTCAACACAGAAGATAATGTCAGCAGTAATAACTGCTAGGGGGCAGTTAGACCACATGGGCACAGGGCTGGATCCCTTCTTCCCTGTCCTGGGTGCCCCACTTGGATTATTCCCTGTCATGACACTTGGCACCCTCATACCCAGACACGCAGGAACTGGACACATCCAGCCTGGCCTGGCAGGTCACATTTTCCAATGGACAGGCCCTTTCTTCAGGGGACACCTGCTGACTTCGGAATTGCCCCAGCACTATTCTTTTAAGTCACTACCACCACTCTGCTGTGTGCAGCTTGTGTTACATGTACATGTTGGTGAAGAAATCCCTAGTTGCCTTCATTTATTTCAGGGATGACTAGGGACATTCCCCCAGCCCCAGCTGAACACATTCTCACGGGCAGGGCTGTCTCCCCTCACCCTGAACCCCTCCTGTCTGGGCCTCATGCAGTGCTTTATCCACATATGCCAACTTCATGACATCTATAAGTGACTCTCACCCTGGGCAGAGACACTGTGATGTGTCATGAAGAGACAGATGCCCAGGGTGGTGGAAAGTCATCTCAAATGTCACTAATGTGGAGAGGCTGGGCAATGAGACTACCTGTCCTGCCTTGGAGTTACTTCCTTTCTCTTCCTTATGCATGTTTTTTCCAGAAAATCCAACAGTCTGGGCCACAGAGCAAGCCGTAAGGGGAAGGAAGATTGTCTCAGGGTTTTCTCTGGAAGCTGAGAGGTTGTACTAGTAAGTCAGAGGACACACCAAGCTGCTCTCCTGCCCTTGCCCCACCCCCTTCCTTCCTGCCATCCACTGTGTGGCCCCCTAGCCACCTCCCCCTCCCAGGTCTGAGCAGGGCTAGCCACACGGTCCCTAAGGTGCTGAGCCCTGAGCTTTGTGAGAGCACAGCCTGCGTTGGCGCCCTGAAACCCACTCTTCGCTCCCGAGGTGGCTGAGAGGCCGCCTCCTTCCGTCTCTCCTGTCTGTCAGTCAATCCAAGAGACACAGGAGACATTTACCCAGCATTGCTAATCAGATAGGCATTCAATTAATGAGGCAATCATTTTTTTTTTGCACTTGATTCTCGTTATAGTGTGAGTTTATTTTAGTTTCTTGTGTAGGAAAGAAAAAAACAGGTGCTCACATTTTTCCCTCATCAGCTTCCTGTTGCTGTTTGATTCGCATATTATTTTTAAAATAAGTCTATTTTCGGGGGAAATGTGACCTGAGAAAAACCCCCTTGGTATTTACTCTTGCGCTGCTGTTTTCGTTGTTGGAATGACGGCGTTTCCACCGCCCTCAACCACGGGAAGGTTTAAAGCAGAGAGGAAGCCACACCCCATCACACCCACGCTACTGTGGGAGGCTGTGCTGCTCCCTCTGCAGCCCTCTCTCCCTCTCAAGAGGCGCTGCACCTTTACAGGGGTCGGGCAGTCAGGCGAGACCCCTGCAGCGGCGGAGGAGGAGGAGGAAGAGGAGGAGGGGGAGGGGGAAGGGGAGGAGGAGTAGGATGCCCCATTCCCAAAAGGCGAGGCTGGCTTCAGTGGGTGGATCAGACTCTGCCTTCCCTGCTGGGCCATAACACTTGGCTTGGTCGGCTGTTGCTGAAGGACAGGCGTGCAGATACACGGAGCCCACCATGCTGCCCGTTACCTCTTACTGTAAAGGGAAGCCACAGACGTGGCTGCTCTTCCAGGCTGGTGAGGGCCGCCGGCTTCTCCTCCAACCCGACTGCATTCGTGTGTCTTTAACCCCATGTGAGGACTGCGGCTGCCCTGCCCGCCCGGCCTCCCCCCTGCTCGCTTTTGTTTGGAACTGAAAGGTTAAAGTAAAAATAGATGTTCTCCGGCATCATGGAGTTCCTCTGCAGGTTCCCATAGAAACCAAACCGTGCAAGTCTGCAAAGGAATTTTTTAAAGTTAGCCCCAGATTTTATCCTCCAAAGATGTAGGGTCATTATGCCTTACAGTTAAGACAGAAGACTGAAAAAATATTTTTAAAAGAAATTAATAAAAATATCGCCTGTCTTCTCCTTCTAGCCCCAACATTCACGATTTGTTTTTAAGTTTCACCAAAAAGGTTACTTTTCAAGCCCCTGAGTACGAAGAAAAAAATCCTTTTAGGGCGATCCTCCTTTTGGAGTGAGCGTTCTTCCTCCAGACTCCTGTTTCTCTCTTCAGTTTAAAGTAACCAGGAACTGTTCCTGGGTTAGATTACTGGGTGACTGCACCGCAGAAATGCGCTTGTTGGCCACCCCTGAGCCACAGCGGTGGCCTGCCACGGCAGACAAATGTGCACTTGGAAAACCGAGGCGTGGTCTGCAGTTCCGGCCCCCATTGTGGTCCCTTCTGTCCAGATGGATCATACTTGGGCAACGAAACCTCCAAGGGCTGAGCACCCAGCTGGGAATCCAGAGGCCTCAGAATTAGAGCTTTTGTCACTGTCCCTCAATTTCATTAAAGGGCATAGTGCCCAGCGATGCGTGACCATTGCTGTGATGTTCTCAGGACTTCTCAAGAGAGCTATTTGCAGCTGGGCAGGTCAGGACAGCAGGCGAGTGGGAGGCCCTCCACCCTGGCCGTGCCCACTCCCCAGCCTGAGGACCTGCTCTTCCGGCAGTGAGCACTCGTAGGGCCCCTGTGTGTGTAAACGGGCTTCCTCCCTTCTGTCCTGTGATGCTCCAGGATGTCCATCACCAGGAAATGGAGCCTCTGGGAAAAGTATAGGTGCAAGTTTAAGTGACCTGTGGGGAAATGCCAGTCTTATTAACATCTTTTATTCAGTGATTTTTGATAAAGATTTGGGGTCCGGCAGGTACTGTTTAGAATGATGGGCCACTTTAATGAAGCCTGTTTCTCTTTCTCTGCTGTGGTTTGGCACAGTTGATCCTGTTTGGGGAACTGTTTCCCTGCTGCTGGCCAAGTGCTGCAGCCATCTGATCAGATCAATTGAAGTGATCAATCAGAGACAGGAGAACTGGGTAAAATAAGAAAGATTTATTACCAGTAATTGACTAGTTCTGGAAATAGGTCCTTATGGACTGGCCCATTCTAAGGGTGGGCTGGGCAATTACGGTGTTTAGAATGGGTGGACATACAAAGCAAGGGTACGTTGACACCTTCACTGTCACAGGTTAGGGATTTGATCGAGCAGGTTCAGTAGATTTCATTGGCTGGATGTTTCACAGGTTAGTAAGTCCTACTGATTAACTGGCTGGGAGTTACAGTTGGTGGGGAATCAATAGTTACACAAAACTATTTTCAATCAAGGACATAGGTGGCTCATAGTTTACAAAGTGACAATGTGGCCAGACACATATATGATGTCTCAAAGCAGTACTATTTCTATGAACAAACCTTGAGTCCAACTTTAACTTTTTAAAAAACGTTCAGACTAACATAAAACAAAGAAGAGGGGGAGAAAAGCCCACACGCAAACAGCATTTTCTCCCGTTCAGGCTGACACAGAGGCTGACACAGAGTCTGTGAGTTTTTGTAAGTGGCTGCAAGGTTTTCAGTCGATCAGAAAACAATTCATTTATCAGCGACTAGACCAGGATTAGGCAGATCCATGCAGCTGGCTGGCTGGCTTCAGGCCGCTGCAGCAGCAGCATGTCCGGCTGGGCGGGTCCTGCTCCCGTGAGGCTCCAGCAGCAAGGAGTGGCATTTAGAGAGAAACTGAGGGCAACTCAGGCACTGGCTGGTGGTACTCAGCCAGCAGGGCTGGGCTGATGAGGCTTCAGTCACCCATCACTGGTTAAACCCCCCAGGAGCAAGTCCTGTTTCGGGAGAATATTCAGCATTGCCTCCAGTCACCATTTCCTGTTTGGATTGCACTCAGAACCCCTGCCTTCTCCCAGAAGTCTCCCTGCCATTCTCCCAACTTTTGGTGTTTTTTTTTTTTGAGACAGGGTCTCACTTTTCTTGTAGTTCAGGCTGGCTCTGAGCTCAGCCTTGAACTCATAGCAATCCTTCTGCCTCTGCCTCCCAAGTGCTGGGATTACAGGTGTGAGCCACTATGGCAGGCACTGTAATATGTGGTTCTGATTGCTGGTGGGCATGAGTCTCCATGCCCAGAATTGTTGTATGTGGTTACTGGTGATTGATCTTGGGTCCTTGCACTTGCAAGGCAGGTGCCGAACCACTGAGCTAAATCCCTGATCCCCTCCCCCCAGCTTCTGAAGTGTCTCAGCTGGGCCCCATCTTGGCTCCTCTCCAGAAAGGCCCGCTCCGGGACGGGTGGGCTGTGCCCTGCAGAGAGCGCTGTATTGAAACGCCCTGTCACCGCTTCTAGCCTCTCCTGGCTCCTCTCCACCACTGCTCCTGGCCTTGGCTCTCGCTTTCCCATCCCAGAACTTGGACCCCAAACGTTTCGTGCTCTCTCCTTCCTTTGACTGTTATCTTGGGGTCCAGATGTCACCTGCCCTTGCCTGCTCTGTCACTTGCTTTGTCAGTCACTTCTTTTGTGGTGACTTCTTACACACTTGGGTGTGCAGCTAGGCAGTGTCTGTATACCAGGTGAACTGATGGCTTTGCAAGTTCGTGTGTGTGTGTGTGTGTGTGTGTGTGTGTGAGTGTGTGTGTGTGTTTGTGTGTGTACGTGTGGTACTAGAAACTGAACCCAGGCATCCACACTGAGCTACATCTGCAGCCTTTTTATTTCGAGGCAGTCTCACTAAGTCAGTAAGTTTCCCAGCCTCGCTTGATCTTGTGATCCTCCTGCCTTGGCCTCTCAGAGGTCTGAAATTGCAGGTCCACCAGACCCGGCTCTAGAGACGCTTGTCAGGATGACTGTGGATGCTTCCCCCTAGGAGGCTTCTTTCTCAGAAAATGGTTTTCTGCTTCTGCTGCACAGCTAGTCTCGACCTGGTCCTGGCCCAGCTCTCAGCACCCCATGGAGAAGCTGTGGGGCCCCCCATTTGGGCTTGTAGGCCCAGGTGTCAGTCTGCAGCCCTGCAGGGCCAGCATCACTGTTCAAACTCAGGAGCAAGGGTCACCTTCAGCCCATGTGGGTCAGAGCCGCTTATGCCCAGAGGCAGGAGAGTGGCTCGGCATGGCACGTCTGACGGTGAGGAACTGTGTGTGTGTGACAGAGAGAAAGGGAGTGAGTGTGTGCAGGAGCACGGTGACAGTGGTGATGCTTGGATGAGTGTGGGTGAGTGTGTGAGATTGTGTGACACTGTGTGCGAGTGTGTGTGGAGCGATGCTCCCAGTGCTGTGGGCTGCATGTGGCTACCCCTATGTTCAGAGGTTCGAGTCCTAATCCCAAGATGTTATTAGGAAGCAGAGCCTTTGTGAAGTGGCAGAGTCAAGGAGCAGCTCCCCAAAATGGGTCAGTGCCACCACAGGAGGGCCCAGGCTTTTTTGGCCCTTCCCACCCTGAAGGCCTGGTGAGGCATCAGCCTGTGAGACCCAGGTTGCAGGTCTCTCAGGACCCTGACTCTGTGGGCTCCTAGAGGATACGTCGCTCTGTTGCCTATGAACTCTGGGTGAAGCCATGTGATGGCAGCCTGGGAAGGTGGAGACTTCCACTGGGCATTTTCTAAGCTGTCACTGTGGCCTCTGCCTTTCAGGCTGCTGAGAGACTGACACCTGCATATGATTCTGGTTTTCCAGCAATCTGTGGGGTTGGTTGGTCCTCCGTGGGAGAACTAGGGATCTTGAGATCTGGAGATGCAAAGCTGGATGTGGCTGAGGGAACAAGGGCAGATACAGGATTGTGTCTCCAAAGAGGCAGCGCAAGCTTCCAGTCTGGTCTTGTTTCTCCAGTGCCAGACACAGGCTGTGGGAAGAGAAGACTCAGGGAGGAGAACTGCGCCTGGAAGCCACTCCAGGCCATCCCAGCCTCTATGCTCTAGGAAGAGGAAGTTGCACACCCTCTGAGAAGGAGCTGGGGGTCTGTGTGGACCCTGGCATCAGAGGTCTTCTCTAAAAAACAGTGACAGGAACCCAGAGGTCCAAATGATAACTGTGCTACTCACTATCATGTGTGAAACTATTAGGTGCCCGGGCACGCATCTTGCCTGAAATATTTATGACATGGTGGTGGCTGATGCAGAAGAGGGCAACACCAATCCCAGAGCATGCTTCAGAGTCTGCTTGGTCCTGTCCTCAAGTCTGGTTGCAGCAGGTGGCACATGTGTTAGAACGCCAGCAGGACCGAATAACTGGAAGTTGGTTTCTCTTGTGAGTGCTTAGTGTTGCCCATTTCTCCATCTCCCTACTCAAACCCTGGTCACCTATCACTCACTGTAGTGACAACTGTGCCTAATCCACCTGCCAGTGCAGGACACTCTCACCTGCCACTTAGACGTTTTTGCTCCTCACTCTGGAGGGAGGGCAGACCCATCCTAGTTATTTTCCCACAGCAAGGACAAAATACCCAACACTCAAAACTTAGAGGAGAAAAGTGTATTGTGACTGATGGTTCTAGTGGGTTTGGTCCATGGCCGCCAGCTCCAAGGCAAGAAGGGCCTGGCAAGGAAAGCTGCCAACCTCTTGGTATCCGGGAAGCAGAGAAGAGCCAGGCACGTGAATGTACCCCTCCAGTCACACTCCAGCGACTCATCTCTTCTGCTGAGGCTCCACCTCTGTGCACATGAGATTTTGGGGAAACGTTGTAGACCTAAGCCATGACAGTATCTCAGATCCATTTAGAGGCTGTAATTGAACAAGGCCAAGTGGTCCAGGTGACAAAAGGACTCTGAAGGTATTTGTTCCCTTATTTGCATCATACTCATGTCTCTCAGTGTGTGTTTTGCTGGAAGCCACTGCTGTGGAGGACAAAGTTGTTCCCTAAACACAGGATCATATTAGAACATGGGAATGCTGGCTGTGAGAGATGCATCATCACTGCAGGGAGCTGGGACACTTTGCTGTGTGTTGGTGCCTTGCAAATCCCCTGGGAGAGCCATTGCTGGACGAGCTGGCCTTGATACACCACTCCCCTGTAGTAGCATCCTATCTGTGTGTGGTGGCCACCTGCACTACCTTGGACTTGCTCTGGGGACCAGACTTGAGGACAGCACCAAGCAGACTCTGAAACATGTTCTGTGATTGGTGTTGCCCTCTTCTGCCACGGCCACCACCAGCAGCTGCTGGTGTGGACAGAGAGGGGATGCCTGGGTCAAACAGGGGACCGGAAGCCATGGAGCCTGGCCCACAAAGGCAGCTGCTGACTTGAGTATAAGACAGTTTTCTTCCAGGGCCAGGAAGAGAAGTTGTGGAACCTCAGCAATGGATCCTATGCCAGTCAGATAACAGCTGCACACTAGGAGAGTCCTAGCTCGCAGCCCAGCCTGGGGGTGTGGATTGGCTTCGCTTATTACGCATGTTCATCCGCACCCTGGGCCTGATGGTGTCTCTGAAATCACCCTAGATTCCCACAGGAGAGGAGGTCATGCCACCCGAAGCAGTTGGGCACACTTTCCCTGCCCGGGAGCCCCACTGAGCCTTGGGCCAGAGATACCTGTCATGTGAGCCTGTGGGGCAGAGAAGTCATCTCTGCCATCAGCGGGGAGGGCCTCAGGGTCACGGTCACAGCCCTGCGACACGATGGTGTAGGCCCAGGCCATGGAACATGGCAGCCTCAACATCCTACCCCAAGGTCCCTGTGGGGTTGCTCTGTCATCAGATGGCCACAAGGTTCACCCTTCATGATGATTTGGAGGTTTGCTGTGCACTAAGGTTGCTCGTGTGGCCTGTTCTTGGGACACAGATTTCCACTCATGTGACAATCACACCTGCTCTTGAGCTATCTCTGTTGAGGACACCTGAGGAGCTTTCATTGGCGGCAAGAGGATGATTGGAGCTCAGGCCTCTGCCTATGTCCTTGACGTGATGCAGTGTAGAGACCAGCTTTGAGCTGGCTGCAGGCTGCAGCTGCACCAGGGAGGGCACTTGGCTTCTGTAAAACTGGGCACAAGTGGGCTGCTTCAACAGTGCCCCGGTCACTGGCCTCCCGATGGCACGGATCTCTAGGGCAGATGACATCAGGCTCTGCTGCTCACTTCAGGAATGCTGGGCTGGGCCGTCTCCTGTCTTCCCCGCTGGAAACCAGCCAGGAGATGGCGGAGCCTCCATGTTCTGTGTGATCCAAGCATGAGTCAGCTTCAGCAGAATTTATGGGACGTCTCTGTCCCAGGAGCATGTTCTTGCTTTTACCCCAGTCAGAAATCACAGTAGAATCAGCTAGTAACTCACTGCACATGAAGGGTGGCCAATCAGAAATTTGTCATCCTTCAACCTGCCTCTACCCGGGCATTTTCCTACCTTCTGGGTCCAAGGGGGTGATTTTTCAGCCCTCCCAGGCACTGGCAGCCTCACTGTGTCCCCTGACTTTGGGCTGATGACTGAGGGAGAGAGGAATGACTGCCAGCTTTACCCTCGGCCCTGGAGTGGATGTGGGCTTGACCCCACAGCTGCGACATCCATCTTCCATTCTTTATATTGTGCCACAGCCAGGGTGTCAGAAAGAGGACTAGAAACCCGGGTACCTTGCTCTGGAAATGATTCTGTAATGTGAGGCAGACAGCACTTATCTCAGCTTCACCTCAGGAGGTGATGGTATCTGAAATAGGGTCTTCCAAGAGGTTATTAGTTCAGCAGGGTCAGTACAGTGCCCCAGATTCCGTGTGCCTGGTGTCTTACAGGAAGAGCCCAGGACAGACACCAAGGACAGACCATGTGAAGACACAGGGAGAAGAGGCCACTGCCAGCTGAGAGAGAGACCTCAGAGGAGCCATCCCTCTGACACCTTCATGTCCAACTCCTACCGCCAATGTGGTGGGAAGGAAATGTCTGATGTTCAGGCCATTTGGCCTGGACATTTGTCACAGATACAACGCCCACACCCTGGTCTGTGGGGCAGTGGCTGTCAATTCAGGGCCTGCCCCACCGGACAGAGTTTCTCTCCAATCCATCTTCTTTTCATTCAGTCCTCCACTCCCACAGCCATGCCAGGGATCAAAGTCTGGGCAAACAGAGGTCTGAAGTGGTGGGTGGGGGTTGTGAGGGCCTCAAAGTCTGCCCACCGATCTCTAAGGCCCTTCAGACCTTGCCAGCTTTGCCTACCCAGGGCTTCCGGATGGACATAGCACTCATGGGATACCCAGAGAAAAAGCACAAAAGCTACAGCAGAATCACAGAAATCCGGTCACTGCAAGATTGCTCAAGAGAAAGACGAAATGAGGATTTTTACACACTGGTGTGGAAGAGAGGCCAGACATGCGACGCATTCTCACATACTGTTTGCATTTTGCAGCACTTTCACAGGCTGAGAGTGTAAACAATTTATGAAAACCTTGGCTTAACTTCGTTTGACTTACAGAGACCACACCAACACCTTCTGTGATTTGCTTTTGCAGTAATCGGGCGCTCAGGGCACTGTCCTCCCACAGAAAGCTCACTGAGAAAGAGAGAGATGGAAAGAGAGAGAGAGAGAGAGAGAGAGTGAGAGAGAGAGAGAGAAACTGAGCTGTGCTTCCCCACACTGCCATGGCAGGGCTACCACTGAGGTGACTCCCCAGGGCAGGACAGCTGCCACCTCTCCTCTGTCGGCCTGATCTCTGGAAATGTGTACAGAGCTTGGGTATTACCTGTTGGATGGTTACACAGCTGCAGGCTAAGAGCTGTGTCCCTCCCAGATTCATGTGCTGGAGCCCTGGCTACACAGGGCTGTCTTTGGAAATGACCTTGCAGGACTGTTAAGTGCGATCACAAAGGTGGGCCTGATAGGACAAGGTGACTATCTTTGTAAGAAGAGACACCAGAGAGCCTCAGCTTCCTCTCCCTGCAGAGAAAAGGACCAAACACAGAAACTGAGCAGCCCGGGACAAGTCCGCTCCAAATACTCCCTGACCAGAGACTTCCGGCTCCACAACTGTGAGAAAATTAACTTCCTGCTCTGAGACACTGGGTTCTGTTGTGTCACAGTGGCAGCCAGAGTTAACTGAGACGTAGGAGTCCTAGACATCTTGTGCTCTTGCCTTTATTATAGTCTCTTTCTGTAAGCTTAGCAGAATCCCTTAATGTAGTTGGTAGAGCAATTCTTTGTATCATCCATCTGCTGCATCTTGTTTTTAAATCCTTCCTCCTCTGATGCTGAGGCCCTCCCACGTTTTATTTGCAGGTTGGGTTTTGTGTGGGGATGCTCATGCTGAGTCACGCAGCTTTGGAGAGGGCTGAGGCCCCCAGCCATCGTCTTGTTCTGGAAAGAGTGCCGTGTGGGATCTGTGCCTCCCACCCTCTTCCATCACAGGGAAATGGGGGGTTCTTCTGGTCGGCAAACCTGGAAAGTGACCTGGGTTCTGTCCTTGGTTTTAGTTCGATGAACTATTTTCTGAACACACATTGCTCTCTGGTTAGCCCACACCTCAACAGAGGGAGGCCCTACCTGTGTGCGGTTTCTGGGACCGGATGAAAGGCCTGGGATGCAGGTAGCAGAATCACTCATTCCTGTGCTGTATGAGTCCATTTTTTGTTGCTCTTCAAAATACCCAGGTTGGGTACTATATAAAGAAGAAACTTAGCTTGGTTTGGCCTCAGGGAAGGGCCTCTGTCTACATTCAACATGGTGGATGGAATCATGGTGAGACTTCTTGTGAGAGGGAGTCATCATACAGTGAGATAGGAAGTTTTACTCAGAACTAGGCTGACCTTTTCTTAGCAGCTTGCTTTCCTGGGAACTATCTGGGCAATACACTAACTGCTCCTAAGGAGAGTGTTCCTGACTGCCAGGACTCTTCCCCGGGCTCCACTCCAGAGGCATTGTGCTCTGATGCCCACAATGCCACTCTGGAGACCAAGTTCCCAACATGAAACTTCAGAGGACACACTCAGTCCCCAGTGCAGGGCGCATGCTCGTCCACCTCCTCCCTCTGGCCTTCGGCCACAGCAAAGTTGGTGTTTTGGTGCTTTCCAAAGCTCAGTTCTGTGGTCATTTTCCGGCATCCTCCATATTCAGGAGCCAGGAGAGGAAAGAGTTGTCTGGATTCCGCAGTAGGTGCTGTGAGGCAGTAACACGCCCATCAGATTCCCTCAGTTTCCCCATTGCTGCCTGGCTTCCCTCAATCACAAAGAGATGTCCCCTCCGAGAAGCACTGTCATCACTGGTGGCCCAGGGGCCTTGAGACCGGTGCTATCCTTGGCTGGAGGTTTATTTTTCTTCTTTGTTTCAGTGGCTAGAGCTTCTGTCTCTGCTCGCATGAAGCTATTCCAGTGCCTCCCTTTTCCTTCTTCAAAATACCTTCTACTATTTCCAGCTGATCTATTCTTCCACGTAAGCTTAGAAATAGGTTTGTTAAATTTTATGAAAAGTCCCATTTGGGTTTTTATTGAAACTGCATCGAATATATAGATTAACCTGGAGAGGACTGACATATTTTATGATATTATGTCTTTCTCTTCCATTTATGTGTGTTTGCTTTCACTTCCGTTCATCAGCAGAAAAGTTCAGTATCTCTGTAAACATCTTGCATGATCTTTTACGAGACTTCTTCTCAGAGCCTTGTGCTTTTGCCCTGTTGTAAAAGATATATTTTGTAAGTTGTGTATTTAGATATTGTTTGTTGCTGGACTAAAGCAGGCCTTCAGTTGGGGGACTGGACATGGCATGTGGAAAGCTGTCTTATTTATGCTATGTTTTGACCCCTGTTCTCACGGGCTTTCTGCCTGGCTCGTCAGAACAGCAGTGAGCAATGATGGTTTTTGTTTCGTGCCTTTCCATCTTTGTAACAGTTATTTATTGTTTTTCTCCCTTGTCTTTCTGTGCTGGTCAGGACCTATGGCATAGGACGGAATACAAATGCACCTCTTGTCTTGTTCCTGACTTTGAAATGACTTGCTGGCGAGAATGCATGAACGACAGCAGTTGGCCGCATTCTGACAGATGCGTGCGATCGCAGGGACTCTGGTGACCCTGCAGAAACAATGACCTTCGGTTCTGTGGTTGCTGCCCTTCCTGCGAAGCAGGGTGGTGAGGGAGACAGCCACTGCCACAGACTTTACTCACTCCGGGTGACCCGCTCTAGACTCCGGGTCCGGCCAGCTCCATTCTGTCCCACCCCATCCCATCTCACTGAACCCTGTGCTCCTTTCTCTGTTAAAAGGTGTGGGATTCTGTGATGCTCTCTTCCAACCACCCTGATACGTTTGACAACACATGTTGTCTGACCTGGGAGATCTTTGTCTTATGCTCTCGTCGGGGCTAAGATGCGGCAGGAAGTGGGAGAAAGTGTGGGGTGAGGAGGAGGCGGGTCTGTCCCGAGTCGCCTCCAGAGCCTGGGCTGTGAGGGATGCTCAGGATGCGAACAGCCCATCAGCCTGGATGGTACCTCTCTGGCCCTTTATGTCTTCTGTCCAGGCTGAGGTGCTGCCCGCCCTAGGGCGTCACCGCCCTGCTCCTGGCCTCCTCACTGCCCACCGTCCCACTCAGGGGTGCCTTCCAGCTCTCTCTTCATGACTGAGAGGGGGCTTTCCTTCCTTTCTGGTTGATTCCAGACATTTCATGCCAGCAGAACCAAAGAGTAAGTGGCTTTCCGTTGTGCACACCTTTTGTGTGATGTTTTGAAAGTTCTTGCTGCCGCCTGTGCCCAACCCACATTCCCTTTCTGTCAGTGATTTGCTACTTCGTGGCTTCCATTGTGCTGATGGAGGCACTCGCCCCAGACAGTTGAATGGCTCCCACCTTTGGCTGCACGCTGGAGAGCTTGGGCTGGGACTGTGCCCATGTGGGTCCCAGAGCCTCAGTTTTGGATCCTGTGTTAGGGAAGCTTGAAGCCCCTGGGGTGCTGTCTGTGAGGGTTTTCTGAGGCCTCACGCACTTCATCTCTGTAAACAGGTCAGGGAAGAACGAAGCACAGAACAAGCCTCACATCGAGTCTGCGTGGTGAGCATGGAAGGAGCGCACACTTCCTACCAGGTAATCCAAGGGATCCTGCTTCTGTCACCTTCTATTGAGATCCAGAAACATTTTAGCTGCATGGATGGGGCTGGTAAGAAGCCTGGCCATGCCATGGCTGATGGTACCTAATCATGCCAGCGTGTCATCTAGACCCAGGCGTAGAGAGTGGCAAGTGGATCTGGAAAGCCTCCCTGCCAATTCCAAAGCCACACAGTGGCAGAATGAGCTCACCTCAGCCTGAGAGGCTGACCTGGGCTGAGGAGGGGATCCCTGTGGCCTTGTGGCCCTACAAAGCAAGAGGAAGCCAGGGAGGGCTGGGGTGTGGGAAGGTGCACAGGAAGCATCAGAAAGCCTCTGCCAACCTGAGGTACAAATGCCAGCCCCTCTGACAGCTGCCTAGTGAACCTGGAAGAGCTACAATAATCCAACAACCTGAGGAAACCTGACCCCGAAACTCTGGGCCAGAGCCCCACAAACCACTGCCTTGATCTCAGCCCCTGACCCCTGGGGCCATTAGACAGAAGATGTCATTTCAAGCCATCATGTGTGTGTTTCTTTGTTAGGGCTGCTAAGAAAACAGATGCACACGGATGCACCAGGCCTGTCCATTAGAGGCCACACATTACCTGTCAGGGCAGCTAGTAAAATGTGATTCAGTAGCTATGGTGTGTGTCACACACCAAGGTATGCACACGCACACAAACACTTACGCTCTCAAAGGTCCAATCAGATGCTCAGGGCTCTGTCCAGGTCTTTCAGTCTTTCCCACCACCTTGGTCAACTGAAGCAGGTGTGGCAGAGCTACAGGGGGACACTGAGCCCCATCACTCTACTCGCAGAGCCCCCCCCAGTGACCTCAGTGATCATGCTGATGACCCGAGGGGAATGGGGTGCATGGTACTCTGTTCTGTTTTGTGAACTCGTAGGTGCTGTATTAGGTAACTAAATGGTATGTGTCTGCCCTCTTCATTGTGAAATTGAACCATATTCATTACAAGACAAAAAGTTAATTAGCGGTTTGCAATTAGATATTAAGCCACTAACAAATTAAATGTAAATAATGAGGTCTGTTATTAATAAAGAGGCACCTAGGGTAGTACGGAAGAAGCGTTCACACAATAAACACATTTTTTTCCTGGAGAGATCTCTGTTCTCCAGTGACTTGGACTTTCCAGCACTTTCCGTGCATGGACACTTGCCATTCCTGTAACTGAGAGGGATTCTCCCTCCACCCTGCAAGATTCTGCCCGTATGCCATGTACCCTTCCTCCAGGAAGCCTGCCCTGCTTTCTCCATGGTTCAGGGGTATCCCTGCGGGGGGCAGTACCCTCTGCCTCCTCTATCCTGCTGGGGTGACTGGAGCCAGAAACACAAGGCACATCGATCCGATTGCTCCCACTCCCCGGAGCCTGGGCTGGGAAGGGGCATGTGCTTGCCATGGTGATGGTGTGGCATATCCTGCCTCCCTGAGACTGTCCTAGGAAAACCCACTCCATGGGGACAACACACCCAGGGCAAGAGGCAGCCTGTTGACATGGGCCACCAATAGTAGGCCAGCTGGAAGGCGGAGTCTGCTGATCTGTGCACAGCCACCTCTAACTTGGCAACAAATGGTGGTATACTCCAGGTAAAGCCATAGCCCCGGAAGGGCAGAGGGAAGGACTCGTCTCAGAGAATCTTCCATACTCCCAGGAAGGGAAATGCTTGTCTTTGTCCTGCTGTTCACGACGCATTTGCTCTGCCTTTGATGCTTACATCTTCCAGCCCCTGTCACCCTATAGGAACTATGACTGATGGGCCAAATCTATTCATCACCTGGCCCTTGGCCTGCTTCTGTAAATAAAGTTTTATTGGAATACTTGCTTGTTTTACTCATGATATATGCCTGCCTTGGGGTCACCAAAAAGAGTCTAGTTGTGGCAGAGGCTTGTATGGTCCTCAAAGTTGAAAATACTTCCAGGAAAAGATGGCTGGACCTGTGGCATAGTCTCCACATAGAGGAAAAGCATGCTGCTTCACAACACTGGCCAGGGTGGTGGAGTGCAGGCCTTGTGCAGTGAAAGATTAAGTAGGACTGTGGTCTGGTCCAGCTGCTTATAGCCCATGGTGGGTACAAACACAGCGGCCTGAGCATGTTGCCACCTCTTCTGCCTCAGTTTCCTCTCCTGTGAGACACATGTAATATGGGCCTCTGTTTACCATGAAGCTAGATGTGATGTCGTGGACCATGCCACACGCTCAGGTACCGGCTTCAGTGTTGAGGTGTCCAGAGCTGAGCCCACAGGGACACTCAGCACTGCACTTAGGAGCCTAGTGATCCAACGCCAGCTAAATGGGAAGTTTGAGAAAGCCTTTGTTCAAGTACTGGGTTTGAATTTAGTAATAGCTGAATTTCCCTGCGGGAAACCGGACTAATTGCGAAATGGCTTTGGAGTTAAACGTTCAGTAACTCTCCAAGAGCGAGGAGGGATTTGCATTTGAAATGCCTGCGCCACTGTGCCCGCGACTGCTCCATAGGCTGGTTTCAGGACTTCGTGCTCCCAGTGCCATCTTTACTAATTTTCCACCCTGCCATTCTCTTCTGGTTGAGGCTGAGAGAAGCTGTCTCTGGCAACCCCCGACTGGTTGGCGGGTCTGCAGAGAATTCTTGAATCACAAGTGGAAAAAGAGAAAGCCAGACCAAAAATAAAGCTGTGTTGTGCTAGCACGTGAACTGCTTAGGAAGAATCCCATGCCTTTTGAGGTAAAAATCAATTTATGGAGAAAAAATGTCCAGCGGCAGAAAGTGGCTGGCTCTGTTCACCATGCCGTCCATTTGCATAGAAAGCAAGCTCTGATAATGCTTTATGAAGAGCACAGATTAAGGCTGGATTTGCATACTTTTGTGCCTTCCATTTCCAGAGACATTAAATGAATTGCTTGATTAAGCCTTAGTCGATCTACTTTTTAATTTATTAGATTCTTGCTCAAGTCGATAACCCTTTGTGACGTGGAACACATCTGAGGCCAAGTCTGCAGGCCCCTTTGTTCCAGGTGTGTGTGCCCGCAGAGGGGCGTGTGGCATCCACGTCATGGCTATTTTTAAACTGAGCCTCCCTAAGCACTGAAGCCAGCAGGGGGCATGGTGAGTGTCCTGCACGGACAGATTCCACTCTTCTCAGCGAGAAGCTCCCCACTGCTCTGTGGCCTGGCTTTCCCCTCTGCACAAGACAAAGCACTGCCTTGCATGTCTGGGACTGACAGGACAGGCTGTACAAAAGTGCTGGGCCAAAGCGCCCCCTATGTGCCAGGCCCATCTTTACCCTACTGAGCCCAGCCTCTCCGTGGACTACACAAAGAGGTGTGCAGCCCCCTGTGGCCCGAGGCCTGTCTCTTGGTGGCTTGTGTGAGCTCCATGGTCCTGACATGCACAGAGCTGGGGCCAACTCAACTACTGTCCCCTAGGGGACCACATTCTACCTGTGTCTCAGGTCAAAGCCACCTAGGACAGGACTGAGGCTCGTCCAGAAACAAGTGACACTGATTCCATTTGTTAATTTCTTTTTTAAAAAAACTGAAGCAGACAGGTTGCCTGTGTTTATGGCGCACAATAAGATGTGCTGACATGTGCGAAGCTGCTCCATGGGGCTCGCCAGCATGTTCACGACTCATATACTTCTCCTATGTGGCTTGAAAGTGTGAGACTCAGCTGTCCAGTGATCCCCCAGTACACAGCGTCTGTGGCCTGTCCCTGTCACCCTGTTGTGAGCGGAGATCTTGCGCTTGTTCTCCTAAAAGGGTCTCCCCAGGCCTCTTCCCAGTCTTGGGCTCCAGTGTTGAGGTGTCCAGAGCTGAGCCTGCAGGAGGTCTTCATTATCAGCTTCAGTTGCCTGGAATGGCCTAGGAGTCTTGACTGGGACCTCCATGTGTATGGTGTAATAATGGCTGTGTTAAATGGGGCTGGTGGCACACGAACGGTACAGGCCTGAATCTCTTCACTCTGCACGACCAAGGAGGGAGGACTGCAGGTTCACCCCCAGCCCAGACAACTTAGCAGAACCCGGCACCACATAAAAAATTAGAAAGGCCTGGGCTGCAGCTCAGTGTGAAGACACTGGGTTCAGTCCAGGCTTCCGGGCATCTCCACCCTTTCCATCAGCTCCACGTCCACCCTCCCGGGTCTTCCCACCATGTGCCAGCTGTCCCAGCCTGATTGCCGGGTCTGCAGGTGTGGGTCCCACAGACATGGGCTTGGCAGGTAGGAGGTGGCGCCATTGTGAAGGGATCGGTGCTCTTAGAGGGTCCTCTGGGAGTGGCCATTCCCCTTTTAACTCCTCAGTACCCTGGAAAAGAGCTGTCAGTGAAGAAACAGGTGCAGCCAGACACCAGGTCTGCCAAGCCTTGGTTAGGATCTTCCTGGCTTTCCAACTCTGAGCATAAATGTCTGCTGCTTGCACAGCACCTATCTCTTGGCCAAACAGAAGACACCACCACCCCTGTCTCATCTGGTGACCCAGTGACTTTGCTCAGCCACCATCTCTCTCGGACCCATCCTATCTGCCCCAGGATGGGTACCCCTAACATGTAGACATGATCAGGTACTTCCCTATCTCCTTGTGGCCTTTGGCCCTTCTGAAGGGTCTAGGTGGGCAGCATGGTGCTATACCTGGCCCAGCCCTTGTCCCACACTCCACTGCTTACCATGGCACCATGACACGTGGCAGAGACAAGCAGGGCTGGGGTCGGCTCAGCCCTCTCAGGTCCACACCCTGGTTTAGGACCTTCACTCACATGCGGTAGGGTTGGGGAACATGAGGGGGTTCTTGAGGTGCCCCTCCCCACTGCCTTGGTAAGACATGTATGTGAGGTGACCCCGAGAGTGCTGCCCATCCTTCACACAGGAGCTGCTTCTACCCATGGGCCTTGCTTGGCAGTGGCTGCATGGAGGTTAGCTGTGCCCAGGCCAGCTGGACCTCCTCACTCGGAGCCACAACACTCAGCTCAGGTCAGCACAGGGACAATAGAGCCCATCGTCACCCCCCAGTGGGGACAAAGACACCTCTCCTGCCTGCAAGGCTGCGGCCAGGACTGGGCAGCATTCAGGACACACGGCTGCTGCTGCTTGGTCTGGGCCTTGGGCACAGTGGAGAGAGGGAGCACTCGATCAGAGCTGTGGGGCCCGGCACTGGGGGCCGCACTGGATGTCCCCCCAAGGGGACATCTGGCTGCAGGTGGCGGGATGCAGTGAGTGTGCTGTGAGACCACGTGGTTGCAGGATGTGGGGAGTGGGGTAAGCGTGCACCCGGGAGGGCGGGAGCTGTCATGCTCTGCTTTGGAGTTTGTGTTCTGGTGAAGTTCACACCACGTTACCTTCTTAAAGAGTGCATCCCAGGGTCCTGGAGCCTCTGTACCCTCAGGACTTGTGTGGGCACCACCTCTGTCTCCATCCCAAGAAGGAATCTTATCCCCTCAAAGCTGACTGCCTATGTCTCTGTCCCCTAGTTTCTGTCCCCCTAGTCTCGGGGGAAATGAATCCCTGTTTGGGGACATTTCCCATAAGTGGAGTCCACAAGACTTGGTCTCCACTGAGCATGTGCCTTTGAGTTTGCCCATGTGGAGGCCGTGGCAGGGCTGACTCTGGCTGCAGAGCAGGCTGGGATTTAGTGTGTCTGTCTGACCACTACCTTCTGTGGGCTTTGGGCTGTCTCCACTTGCGGTGTGAGTGACTCAAGGTCTTTCTATGGTGGGGAGGGGCCTAAAGTGAGGCCCAGAGGCCTCTGCTGTAGGTCCCTACATGCCCTGCTGTAGGTAGAGTGTCTTCCTGGTGCTCTGCTGGGCCAGAGGGCATTGAGTTAAGAGATGACCCTCCCCCTCAGGTGCCAGGTGGCCCTGGCTTCCCCTCATCACCTTTCTCCTCCATGAGAGTGAACACAAAGCCCCTGGAGGCTATAATGGCAGGGCCAGGATCAGGTCCCCTGCCACCCTTTTTGGGACCTGCTCATAGGCTTGTTCCCTTTCAGGACTAAGCCAGTTGTGTCAGCTTTACCCTGTGGGTACTGGGGTGCTCATCACAGCGTCACACCCTTGGGCTGGTCCATAGGTGGATCCAGAGGGGATGGAAATTTCCTGGGGATCTGGAAAAGAAACTAGGTCCCTGGAGCAGCTTGGCAAACAGACCCCTCATGCAGCATCTTCTGATCATGAGCCCATTGGTGATTTTCCAACGAGCTGCATCCTTTAAGTGCAGCCTGTCCCAGAGTCCCTGCTGTCATGGGTCAGGAAATGGAAGGGCCATTTTCTGGAGGTGTCTGGAGAAAGGCAGGGCAGGGTGCCCTCCCTGCTCAATTGAAAACCAGGAAACTGAGGCACAAAGTGAAGAACCTTGTGCAGGGCCTTAGGCTCAGCCCTGGCTGAGGAGAGATTCAAACCTTTCCGGGTGTGGAGCCCCCAGCTGTTGTTTCTCACAGACTGAGATTAGAGTTTCACACATTGGAAATCTGCGTTTTCATTTAGCAAATATACCAGGAACGGTTTTCCATACATTTGAATATTCTTTGACAACGAGGTTTTTAAAAGTCATGTCATATTTCATCGTTGGGGTGTAGTGTAATTTATCTCACCAAGCCTCTATCCCTCAACATTTAGGCTGTTTCCAATTTTTCAATGGTTATAAATATAACCACAAGCAATAGCCTTACAGATAAATCTCTGTGCTTTTCTGGGGTTATTTCCTTTGTGAGAAATCTCAGAAGCTAAGTTGCCAGGTCAGAATGCAGACTGTTCTTAAAGCTAAACACATATTTACAAGTGTCACGGTGAATTTCTGTGATCAAAACTGTTTTAAAACCTGCAAGAATCAGTCTCTCTGATGGCATGTGCCGGGCCTGCCCTGACACCCAGCCAGGCTTCTGTCTGCGCATGAACTCTGGAAGCCAATGGAAACGAAATCCGTTAGTCCACCCCTAGCAGCTGGGGGCAGGTGGGGTGGTCCAGGCCAACTCTTGCCCTGTGATGACCTGATGCTGAGTGTGACAACAGTGGCAGCATTGAGTCATGAGTCCATTTTGGGGGGATTTATCCAGCATCAACCTCATCTGCTCACAGAGCTGCACATGCTCTGACCCTCTTTCGTGGCACACAAGCCAGCTCTTTGGCCTTGGGCAGATACCACATTTCCTGCCATGCAGTTTCCCCACGGAACTCTGCCTTTGGTCAGTCCCACAGAGTGAACTCTCAAGGCCTGATTAGGGTTCAATCCATTTCCATTCGTTTGTGGCTATATGTGGATGCTGAACTAAATTATTCCAGTGAGGATGGGGCTGAGAGTTAAGAGGGCAAGTCCCTTTGCTTCATGACTTTTTTTCACCTCCCACCTTCTGACACAGGGCTTTGTGGGTAACTTGGATCACTCTCTATCATCTGGGGAGGAGCATGAGAGAATTCCTGGTCTCCAACTAGCTCACGGAATGAGGCTGCCTCCTTGGGGGGTGATTAGGTGAGAAGAAGGCAGACATGTTTCTCAGGGAAGCCATTGTAGTGCAATGACTTCTTGTCAGAGAATTTGAATCTATCTCAGAGCTGAAGGAAATGGGGTGTGACCAAGAGCTCCCACTAAGGTGTGGGGTGAGATTTTATGATCACCTTCCTCTTGCTGAGCCCAGATGCCTGACACAACATAAAGGAGATGCTGTATAACTTGGCCCCCCACTCAGGGTTCAATCTATGGTCTGTGGCTCTGAGGTTGGAGCATCATGGCGGAAGAGTGCAGAGGAGGAAAGCTGCTTAGCTCATGGAAGCTGGAAGCAGAACGGGGACAGTGCCCAGGATGGAGGAGAGACCAAACATCATGTTTCAGGTGACACAATGCCACATCCGGGCACATGTGGGATCCTGCTTACTCAGCAGCCAGGGATTTCTTAATCCAACGGAGCTGACATGCCAGGGTCAGTGGTCAAGGGGCTAAACAAGTGTCGCCATTACAGGGGCCTTTGGGGGCTCCCTGAACCCCAGGGTTCTGCACCGAGGAATCAGTGAGTCAAAGGTTAGGGAGCCCAGTGGAGCTTCCTTTAAAACAGTCATCCAGATGAAACATGAGCCCCATGGGGGAGGGAGCCAGAGACACAGTGAGACAGAAGAAAGGCAGGGCTCTGCCCAGGCTGGTGCTTGGGTGGCTTCCATGTACCCGGAGCCATCTCAGTTTGCTCTTCTTTGAAAAGGTGTTGATGACACTGTAGGACTCTGTGAGGGTTCAGTAAAAGAGCTTAGCTGACGGAACAGTTGCTCAGGACCCTTGCCCACTAGCACCTAAGCTGCCCAGCCAGCACCCACACCTGTGGGTTTTCCAGGAAAGGGCTTCAGGTGTTCTCTTTCTCTGGACACTTTTGTGCCCACAAAGGGTCACAGGCTGGCAATGGGCAGCCCAGTGTCACACCAGGCAGCAGAGAATCTTGAGGTGGTCTTTGGGTGCC
Organism: Petromus typicus; assembly: GCA_004026965.1. Taxonomy (NCBI): domain Eukaryota; kingdom Metazoa; phylum Chordata; class Mammalia; order Rodentia; family Petromuridae; genus Petromus; species Petromus typicus. Next base: position 65,734 of record PVIR01001770.1, read on the forward strand.
AGGGCCAGCAGAGGTCCCACCTCTTGCACCCGTCTTCCTACATTGGGCCTGGCCCTTCATGACTCATCTGAGCGCTGTCCACTCCATGATGCTGCTGCAAAGGTCAGGGGCAGTGAGGGGCCCAGGAGGTCAGCTCCAGCCTGTGGTCCTGTTTTAAGCCAGGACTCGAGGGCTGAGTGACTACAGGAAGAGGGGCACTGGGAAGGAGGCACAGGAATTCTGGGGGGAATGCACACAGACACCCTGCACCTACCACAGGGGCAGCTTCCAAAGCCAAAGCTTGTGGGGAACTTAGTAAGCAGGCATGGGCCCTGGGCCAGCAGGAGAATGGGCAGAGCATCCTCCAGCCCAGGGGATGATTTGCCAAGTCACCACGCCCTCCCATGGGAAGCATGGTTGCCTCTCGTCAGCCTCAGAGCTGCCTCCACACCTGCTCTTCACCTGTGCCTGAGAGCCCCTGTGAGTGGTCTCTTCCCACTGCTGACCTCAGGGTGCAGGACCTAGTGATGCCTTCTCCAGGGGCAGGATGGAGAGGACCGGTGGCCTAGTAGCCTTTTCCAAAGAGGATGATGGATGGGAGATGCTCTGGAGCCAGCCATCTTCTCAAAAGGCAGGAAGATGGTGAGGAGCCAGAGGGCCCCACAGGGCCCCACATACCCAAGTCACAGCTATTCCTGCCCACTGGACCGTGAACCTGTGAGGGCCAAGCCTGGTTTCTGCTCACGTCTGTGTCTTTATCCCTGAGAGGGTCAGGTGCAGGATGGTTCACTGAACAAATTAGCAAAGTAATGATGGCTGGGGAGGGAATTTTCTGATCCCAGGCCAAATCACACTGACCATTCCGGTCTCTAGGGAAAGTCAGTCATGACTAGAAAACCGATTAGCAGCAGCAAAGGCCAGAAGGGTTAGTACAGCCGTCACTCCAACTCGCCAGTGTTTTACAAATACACAAGCAAGATACATCGATATGCTGTACATCAGACAAGCCTGGGCAGGGCCAGCTAGTCACTGAGGTTGGGGAGCCTCTTGAGGCCACACATGATGAGGAGGTGAGGAGGGCTCTGTGCTTGCCCCAGGACTCAGGCTGGAGGGGGAGGCGGGTACCAGGGGGCCAGGCTCCGCCCACCCTGCACAGTGCCTTCATGTCCTCCATGCTATGACGCCCAGCAGACTGTGGCCACGTGTGATGCCCTGCTGGACCCCAGGGCATGTGGAGTCATGATGCAGTAGCCATTCCTGGCGCTGCATTCATGGATCTGGGCCTGTTCCAGAGGCGATCTCCTAGAGCCACTTGATGGAGATCATTCTTTGGCCAGGCCTCAGGACAGCTTTCAATGGGTTCTGACAGCCCTGTTGGGCAGTCACCAGCTCCAAACAGGGCTCTCCAGAGCTCCAGCCCTGGAAGTCCTCTCAAAATGAGCTGACAGACTACTCTGTCCCGATGAGACCCCAGCCTCTTCCCCACCCTCTGGGAGTGGCAGATGGCACCAGCCTGGGCGCCCTCATGGGAACTCCTTTCTTGCTTTACTCCCCAGTAGAGTTGCTTTATCTGAGATTTACCCTTGCATTTTTGATTTTGACAGTCACAGATATGCTATGGGTAAGTCCCCAACCTCAGCTACAGCTATCTACAGCTTTCCCTAACCCCTACCTACAGCTGTCCTCGTTCTGACCACTGCAGGATAACTGAGAGGGATACATGGCTCTTTGAGCTGCAGTAACAAAGCCCTGAGCACAGGGTGGCTGGCATGGCGGAAGCCCAGACCCAGCAGAACCAGGTCCTGAAGGCTCTAGGACAGGTCCTCTCGCCTCTCCCAGGTGGCCCTCCTGGAGTGTCATGGCTCAGGTGCCTTCTCTGCCCTTTCTGCCTCTATCTTCACATGTTTCCCTATATGTTAGTCTCTTCTCCTGTGAAGACACCCCCCTTGGCCTTGGGGTTCGTCCCCTTCAGGGTGACCCCATCATTTCATTACCTTTGCACAGATCTTCTTTCTAAGTAAGTCACACTCACAGTCCTGGGGCAGAACCTGGCCTGGCTGAGCAGATGTGGGGTCAGAGATCACATTGTGAGCTTAGGAACTCCAAGAGCCCAGGGATGGGGCCTGCATGACCTTGTCTTTCAGGCAAGAGGCCTGTCCCATGTCTGAGATATGCGCCAGTTAGGCCAGCTCCAGCAGTGGCCATTGGGAAGCCATCCATGGGGACAGTGGCACTGAGAGAACAAGGGCAGAGAGTAATAGTCACAGGAATTAGAAGGATGCAAATGTGCACTGGAAGCTTTCAAGTGCAGGTCTCTTCCTTAGAAGGAGCAGCCCAGAGAGGAAGGCGTTCCACCTCCCGCAGCACAGCCCGGTGTTGCTCGACTGCTTTCAGCTCTCCTCTTCCCGCCAAGCCCTGCAGCAGAATGAAGAGGAGGTGAATGGGGACCTGGTCACTGCCCTGGTGCAAGCATGCAGAAGCCCTAGAGTCCACTATTGAGTTCCCAAAATAAAGAAGCCCACAGAGTCACATTGTTCTAGGATTTGGACATGTAGCATTATTTACCTGGACTTCATAGTTTGTGGGTTGTAGGTACTGCCAGTCTAGGACCCCACCTATGAGACACTGAGGTGCTCAGAAGGGAGGGCGAGAAGGGGCCATCACAGGGACCCCAGGTTCGTGCCATCCTAGAGCAGTGCAGAATGCCCCGCTTCCTACCACTGGACCAGAGACGGAAGCCCTGGGCTGCATATTTAATTTACAGCTCAAGAAGTTGATTCATAATTCAGACAATGCTGCCCTAAATTACTCATACATGTGGTGCTGAAAGGAGATGGGAGATTTGGGTCCTTTAAAGAAAACCCATAAAGACTCTGCTTTCCTGCTGTCCTACCATGCTCTGCTCTCTTGAGCAGCTTTGCAGCTCCCTGGGAATAACATGTTTTGGTAAAAAGAGACAGTAAAAAATGCAAGAAGAAAATTAAGTATGAAAATTTAATTAAACCTTCTTTGATCATCCTCCCCAGAATGGATGGAGGGGCTGCACTGTTCAGCCACAACGAAAATAACCACATGGGCTAATTGGGGTGCCGGGGAGATGCACATCTCCTGGCCCGAATGTACAAGTGAGCCGTGCCAACCATACCAGCCAGCCCCCATGGCCCGAGGGTCCCCTTGCTCACCCCATAAGCTGTGTCTTCACATTTCTTTCCTGCCACCCCAGCCTCTGTGCCACCCCAAAAGAGGGCTGGCCCAGAAGGGAGAAGGACCCAGATAGCTCTGCCCCTATCTCCCAGGACCCTGGGGGGTTCCTTTTAAAAATTGAAACAAAGTTTTTATTAGATATATAATAGCTGTTTGTGTTTATGGGACACAATGTGGTAATCTTAGAATATGTAGCAATCAAGACAAGGCCAGGAAGCCCCCTTTGCAAACCTGCTCTCCAATGTGCTGCAGGGAGCTCCGTTCCAGAAGTGAACACAAACGGATGCCCTCAGGGCCACAGAGGCTCCTGAGCACTCCACCTGGTCAGGACACTCACCTCACACAAGTCAGAGTGGCTTTCCCAATCGAAGGGCTCAGGGAAGTTCAGAGCATGAACACAGGCACACATGCAGGCACACACAGATACAGCTTCGCACAGGTGCGCACACGCAGTGGGACTTGGTGACCTCATAGCATCTCCAGTCACAGCCGCCAACTCCTCTGTGATGGACTCAGGAGACTGTCATGGGCCCCACAGTTTGTAAATGCAGAATTTTTCTCAGAAACAAAAACACCCCTCAGGAGAGGACAGAGAAAAGCCAGCAAGGCTGGAATTCATGGTGGCCCAGGGTGCGGGGCTATTGAAGTCTCCCTGAACAATGTGGAAAAAGGATTTTGCTAACCAGTCATGTTGTAAGGAATTTCAAGGCATTGTTTAAATTATTAAATGAACCCATTGTTCCCTGGCATTTTGGAAACACCATTTGCATATGATTAATATAACATTACAAATTATTTTAAACCATTGCTGCAGGGCCTTGTGTCTCTGAATAATTTTACTGGACAACATCTTTGTTTCATTAACGTGGAAAAAGTACACATGTAGATCTTCTTTAGATTCTGGGGAGCATAGCTTTTCCTGGGTCCACACTGGCATTCCTGCTCTGCAGACTGCAGAGGGGAGAAGACCTTGCCCTCCTGCCAAGGCTGCTCCCCATCTGGAGAAAACTCAGACGCCACATGGCTACAACACCGCAGCCCACTCCCCTTGGGCTTTCTGTTGGCCTGCTGGGTCGTAGCCTTTCAGGAGGGCGGAGGCTCAGGCTCCTATGGTAGCTATGGCTTCCCTGGACAGGGGCTAAACCTTGTTCCTAGTCCCGAGGGTGTTTCTGGGTGAGGCTGGATTTGCACTCTCACACAGGCAACCGCCCAGTGGAAGCGGGGCTCACTCTGTCCCCTGCTGGAGGCCCTTTGGTCCTCTGTCCCCGATTGTTGCTACCTCACTCGGCTCCTTGATGCCCAGGACTCTGGACACACCACAGCTGTACTGGGCCACGAGCCTGCAGATGTGGGATTTCTCAGCCCCTGTGACTGCAAGATCCAATCTTTCTGTACATACATGTGTGTGCATGTGTGCATGTGTGTCCCACCGGTCCTGTTTCTCTGGAGTCCCTTGACACCTCTACCTTCTGAACTCCTGTCATTTCTGCCCCGTTCTAGTGGTAAAGCAGCAGACCCCACAGATTCAAGCTGGGAATGGGCCACAGTTCCTAACCAAGTTGAGTGAGTCCATAGGTGCATTTAATCTACACAGTTATCATCTGGTCTCTGCCTGGTAGGAAGGGACTGAGGCAGCTACTTGCTCCTCTGAAGAGCCAGAGCAGACTTCAGAGTCTTTAAGAATAGTGCAGAGGTGGGTTTGGATAAGCTCCCCCGATAACTAGCATGTAGAGTTTTGGAACCAAACTTCAAGCGAAAATAACTTAAAATAATGTATCTTTTCTGCGTGACCTGAGCCTCTGTATCACTTCCGCCCCAAATTCCTTCCCTGGACACCCTCAGATGACCAGGCGGGATAGAAAAGCATGCTCATTTCCTGAAGCTGCATGGCACACACTGGACAGGGTGAGTGACAGAGGTCTGAACTGAGGGGGGCAGGCTGGCCCTTTCCTTGTCCCTGTGTTGTGTCCCTGTTGTGTGTGGCCAAGTCTCCCTGTCTTGGGAGTAATGGACACCAGTCCTGAAAGATCTAACGATCTCGTCGGGCCTAATCATATCTCTACAGACCCCTTTTCCTCATTAACCACATTCAGAGGGGCTGAGCTAGGCCCTCAAGAGGAATTTAAGGGTGAGGGCACCATCTGTCCCCTGACTGACTCTGTCTCCTGGGCTAGAAAAAGTAAACTGTGAACACCCTGTACCTGCTCTCCCTAGAGGTCATCTACCGTGTTAACTAGGGGCAGGTGTTCCTTTGGGGAGGTGGGAGCAGGTGAGTCCCCAATGCTCTCTAGGACAGCAGTGACAGTGGCCATGGGAGGCCAGAGCAGCATCCTGGACAAATGTCTCCCTCTTGTCTGGTTTGTGCCGACCTTTTTTTTTTTTTTTGAACAACTTAATGTGGATGGCTTCATCAAAGGGATGACATTGACACTGGCATGTCACTTGGCAAAACCTAAACAGAACTGGTTGAATATCAGAGCAGAAAGGATGGAACCAGGGCTGACAGATGCCAGCTGCTCCTGTCTGTCTCCTGGTGCTTGCTACAACCCTCACACACTTTCATCACTGAAAGTGATGTGACCCCTCCAAACACTGTGAGTTGTGGGGAAGCTGCTTCCTCAGGTGCAGGGAGACCTGAAGCCACAGGTTAAATGACCAACTCACACAGGGCCACTTGGGAGAGTTAGGTCAGATACAGTTTGGGTGGAAACAGGCGGAGATTATTCATTGTGCTCTGGGAGAAGGGGAGATGTGCAAGTCCAGCAGGGTGTCGGTGATGGTGACAAGTGGGCACTTTCCATGGCACCTATTGTGTGGCAAGAGCTCAGCTCATGGCAGGGGAACTTCGGGAGTGACCCTGCCTACCACCTGTCCTGCCAGAGAAACAGGTACCACTAACTCAGAGCTGAGGTGCATTGGAGAGGCACCGAGAAGGGCAGAGTGGGAGCTCCTGGGCTGGCTGGGTGAAGGCGGCTCTCTGCAGAGGGAGGTAGTGGGAAGCTTAGCCTGGTGGCATCAACAGCTCCTGCACTCCCATCTGCTGGGTGCTGACCTCTTGGCTGCTTCTGAACTGTGCATCTGTGGTCCCTCTGCCTGGACTTCTGGGCTGACGTACCTTGTGTGGCCACCTTCTCTGTCACTCAGGATCTAATCACCCCAGCAAGTTCCCCCATTTTCCCCACACCTGACACCCTTTCGTCTGTGCTGCATGGTTTACTTGCTGCTTTTGTAGCTGTCTGGATCTCTAGAATCTTGGCCACAAGAGAGGTGAACTGATCTGTTTCCCACTGAGCTCTGGGTGATGAGCTCCAGGGGTCCCCAGTGTGGACAAATCACCCTACCCAGGGGATGCTAAACCCAGACAGAGTCACTACTCATGGCTTCCACGTGTGGGGGCAGAGATGGAGGAATGGGGAACATCAGAACCCCAGTCACGTTCTCCCCGTGCCCAGGGGACACTGAGGGCTCAGTGTGAAGCTGGGAGAGACAAGGCACTGAGGAGCCTGTGGTTAAAAATGACAACAAAGTCACAATAACAACAAGCTGAGAGGTGACCTCCACCTCTGGGATGCACCCACCAGCCAAGTAGGAGCAAGCGTGCTGACTCCTAGCAAGAGGCGGGCCAGCTGCCAGGAGCAAGGGCAGTCTACTGATGTGGATGAGAACACATGGGTATCTTCACTGGAAATGACAGAACTTTGTGCATAGCTTGCTGCTCCTAGGACAGGGCTGCTCTGGATTAAAGCTTGCCAGGAGCTGCCAGGGGTAAACTACTTCCACTAGGTCCTGGAAGGGATGGTAATTGAAATAACAGCTCCTACTTTTCCCCATGACATCATGTGACTGAGAAACACAAGGCTCATTGGTTCCTAGAGAGGTCATATGACTGAAACACAACTGCCATAGGCATCATGTAACTGAGAAGATGATGCTCATTGGCTCTCAGGTGTATCATCTGACTAGGAGGACAGCTCCCGTTGGCTCCCAGGGATAACATGTAACTGGGAAGACAGACCTTTGGGTTCTGAGGATCTCAAAGGCAATGGCCTACTCTTGTGAGGTGAAGAATGGGTCCTGGCAGAGCTCCACTGTATAAGGGGTGTGTTTCTTATTGAGCCAAGTTCTAGGGCTCAGCACAGGAGACCTTAAGCAGGACACTCATTTCTGGAGACAGATCTGTCACACATGACTCAGCCGGGTGAAGGAGCAATTTGTATTTGCATGCTTGATGCTAATGAGAGCCACAAAGAACCTATCTTTGAAACACTCACCAACAAAAGGAACTGAATTTACCCATCAGGGCCTTCATTGTCCAATTGCACACCACAATAAAGTGTCAAAAGAAAAAAAAGGAAGCAGATCTCCATTATTATTACTTTGAACTTTCCTTGGCAATACTCCCTTGAAGGGTGACATTTACTGGAAAAAGGGGGCTTCACAGAGTGTGTTGTTAATCATCTTTATCTTCGGGGTTTTCACTTTCATTTCTTGAAACCTCTTGCACAGCTGGGGTCTGGGCTCCAGTTCTTGTTCTGGTTCTGCTGCTGCCAAACAAATCCCCTCAATCAGCTGAGTCATGATCCACTGGGACCTTGTGACATGATGGGAAACTGTGGAGGGCTCAGTGGGATTGTCTCTAGCCAAGAAGAGGCCTGGGCCCCTGGGCTCTGCCCTCCTGGCCTCTGTAACATCTGCCCTCTCCGCACCCTTGCTGGTGTCATCTACCTGGCTGAGCTGCAGTCCAGAACCATCATACAAGGCTGATAGCAGCTGCAGGTTTTAATGACCCCACCTTAGAAGGCCTGGATTGTCACCTGCAAACATGCCATCCATCCGGTGAGCCCCAGGCCCAGGTAGTCTGCAGTCACCTTCCCTGCGGCACAGTGTGAAGATACTTTCCACCCACAGGAAATGGTCACCTGGAGGGAGTGGCCCTCACACCCCACCTCTGGGGCCCCCGAGAGCTCTGTCTGACCCATGCTGCTGCAGAGCTGTGAAGTGACCTCAAACTCCAAGGTTGTTGGTTGCATGCTGATCTGTTTTGTTTGGACCTCTCTCCCCAGGAGTGCTGCCTGGGCCAGCGCCTCATGTGAAAACTCAGTGTCAAGCCCCCCTCCCCAGGAGACCTGCTGAGAGGCCCTGTGTGACCTCAGCTATTGGACTGCCAGGTATACATGAGCCCTGCCATACAGCACAAGGCCACATGCCTATAATCCTAGCACCATGGAAAGCTGAGGCAGGAGGATCACAGGTTCAAGCCCAGCCTGGGCAACTTAGCAACTTAATGAGATGCTATCTCAAAAACTAAAAGAGAGTGGGAGATGTAGTTCAGTCTGATGTTCTGGGGTTCACTCTCCAACCTCATAGAACAGATAAGCCCTGGAGAGTCAGAGTGGCAGGCTTAGCACAGGCCACCTGTAACAAGGCTGTGCCAGTACAGCTGTGGAGCTAGACTTGGAACCCTTCCCTGCCTTCAGGCATTGAAGTCCTCGCCATTGTCTTGTCTGCTGTGGTAACAGAGCCATCTCTCCTGAGAGTCACTCACAGCAGATGTGGGCCAGTCCTCAATTCGTCAGACTTTGCCTCTCACAGAGGCCGTTCCCACTCTCACTGAGCCGCGGGACTTCTTGGTGGTCTGTGGGCCCCATCTCCTTCCTGTGCATGCTCCTTGTGGGTTTGAGCTCTGAAAGCATTGTGAACCTAAACAAAATTCTCTTTGTATGCAGCACACTATGTGATTTGGGATTTGGGAAACCATACTTAGCTTATCCAATTATTTCTACCACATGTAAAACTTGCCATCTTTGGCAACCTATGGGAGCTGTCATCTCAGTCACATGATAACTTTGGAGCCACTATAAGCTGCCTTCTTTGGCCATGTGACAGCTTGAGACACCAATGACCACTGACTTCTCAGTCATCTGATACTCCTGGGCATCAATAAGCGCTGCCCTTGGTCATAGGAAATCTCCAATAGTGGCTGATTTTTCAGTCACATGACATTTGAGGGAAACCCACTAGTGCTATGCTCTGGGCCACTTGCCCTTCTCTCCTCAGAGCTTATTCTCAGCAGTGAGATCTGTACCCTTGGTTCCCCCAATGGCCAATCCCAGGCTGTGGTCCCTGGAGACTCTGGTCAGTGCACAGCCCTTGGATGCTTCTCCTCAGCAACTGCTCCCAGGAGACTCCCCAGCCTGACCCTGTGTAGGCCTCCTAGTTTCAGCCCAGGGGCATAGTCAGAGTCACCCGGGAGACCCCTGAGCTCTGTCCAGTGCCCTCCTCTGGCCTTGAGGGAGTGACTATCCTATTTGGGTGCTTGTTTCTCTGCCTTTGAAGAAAAACAGAAGACTCTCTTCCACCTTCTACCAAGACCCCAATCTCACACTGTGGAGAAGATAGAGATGGATAGTGAGAGGTCCCACTTCTGCCATTCCACAGCCTGCCCAAGCCATGTTCCAGAACCACTTTCTCTGCCACTCTCTGCGCCATATGCCATATGCACAGAGCCAGTCTTGACTCGCATGTGGACCCAGTGCTTGAGTGTCGTTCACTTTAACTGGAGTGACACTCAACACAGATGCTGTCTCCTCCAGAACAGCAAATGGGTTAAAGTGTGAGCCCTGGAGACTGAACCAGGGGACAGAACACTGCATGTGGCCTCTGACCCAGGGAAGAAGCTGCTGAGAGGACCAGAGGTGACAGGCTGAGGTGTGTCATGAGAAGCAACTCTTTGTGTTGGCTGTGATCCTCCCTGGGCCAGGCCACCTGGTCTCAACACTGAGTCACTGTTGGGCTGCAGTGTGGACACTCAGGGAAGAGCCACTATCCCTGTGGGATGGCAGGCAGACCACCATCTGTGGGACCACAGCCCAGTGCTCCCTGAGCCTGGAGGAGGTCCCCACTCAGTCTTGGGGCTCAGGCAAGGGAGCAAGGACTGGGACCCGTGAGAGATGGCACTGGACAGCACCTATGTCTCAGGTGAGGTCCACACGGCCAAGGGGCAGTGGGTCAGTGTATCTGGGTGCAGAACGGACAGGCTGGGAGAGAGGCCACATGAGGGCCAGGAACTGGATGTGCAGGACCTAGCCATGTCAAGACCAATAATGATCAAAAGGATGATTGGATTCCATTTGGGAGGACCTATGTTTGCAGAGGGTGGGAGCCTGGTTAGCTCAGTACCTCATTAGCAGACCTGACTAAGAACTGGCTTCCCTTGGCAGATGATCAGAAAGCTCACACAGGAAATGGGGTCGACCTGGCCCCATGGTCCTGGGCAAGGAGGGAAAGCAGGTGCTGTGTCTGCCAGGTGCTGGCCAGGGTGCCCTTCCCTCCCCTCACCTCACTCTAGGATATTTTCCAGGCTCCTTCTCCAAGCCCGGAGCCCAGCCTGGCCCTGAAGGTGGACTGCTTCCTCTGCAAGGCCCTGTCCCCCGTGCTAGAGTCAGGATCCATCTAGAAGCTGTTCTTCCCTCCATCTGCACCTCTTCCTGCCGGTCAGCTGCAGCCTTTGATCTGTGTAAGTGACTCCAATTTAGCTGATTCATCTCTCGTGTTTAATTTTTATGTTAACACAGGAAGGTTACGAAACGGAACAGAGGCCAGGGACAGAATCTATAATTCAGAAGTGGTGGTTATGGCTTAAAAAGAGACCCTGGGAGGCGAGGCCTCATTCTGAGAGTTTCTCTGAGGAACTTGGGAAGCTGTCAGCTTGACTCAAACATCAAATCAAAGCTACTGGCCCTTGGCAACCTCTGTGTAGAAGTCAGGACTGACTTGTACATAAGACCTGGCTGGAGTGGAAGGATTTCCTTGTGTTTCATCCAGCCTTACCAGTGGGGAGAGAAGGCCACACCCAGGGTTAGTGGCAGCTGGGGGGATAGAGATTTTTTGACTTGCAGGGTTTCCTGGATTAGCCAGGGTCCATGGGACTCTGTAGCCACAGTTTCCGTGTGCTCTCAGGCAGTGCCCATGGGTGCTCCCGAATCCCTCCTGCTTGCAGCATGGCCTGGTTACTACCCCAGCTCTCCTCAAATCTCCACTGGGCTCCAGGACCTGCCTGATGATTTGGAGATGGCTCAAGTCTCAGCACAAGCCCTTGGGTTAGGATGTACTGTAATGAACACTTAGGTGGGCCCATGTCATAACAGAGAAGGTCTGTTTAGCTCACCCCTCAGGAGAGTCAGGTCTCAGGTTGGGGCCCCACTGGCATGGGGGCTTCAAGGGGGCAGCGCTGGAGTGAGAGGGAGGAGGTGACTTTGTTTCCAGACAGGAACCACAGAGCTTTCAGCCAGGCTGGCTCTAGTAACAATGTTCCTCCCCCATCTACCTGGATTCCTTAGGAAGGCCATGAGGTTGACCTGCAGCACTCACCTTTTAGAGGAATGCTGCTGAGGACCTTGGGGACAAGAGATCATATCCAATCAGAGCAGGGCCTTTAGGAAGATGGCCACCAAGAGCAGACACAGGATGACCCCGTGTGGCCGCAGACACCTCAGATCCCTCTGGCTCTGGTGATCTTGGTGGAAAGGACCTTGCCCTATCTTCTGCTCTTACTAATCCCATCATGGTGGACAGGACTGGGCTGTGCAGGGGGTCACACAGTGCTGCAGGCCTGGCCACTGGACTCATGGGCAGAGCTCTGCTTTAGCCCCGAGAATAGAGGGCAAGGACCCATATCCCCTTCTGCCTGGTACAAGCCACCGTGCAGAGTCCCGCAGAAGAGCCTGGGCAGGCTGTGACTTGCTCAGGACCAGGAGAGGGGTTGTTATGGCAACAAATTGCTCTGTGTCTCTGAAGGGGCTAAGCCAGAGGAGTGGAGCAGGAGGAACCCAAGGCTGCCCCTCAGGAGAAGGAAGCAGCTATGGGCTGTGGCAGGGCACAGCAGGTTATGCACATAGACTTCTGTGGCCATGCCATCCACTGGGGTTGAAGTGCGGCTCACAGTCCCAGCTCCAGGAAGTGGGGGAAGTCCAGGGCTAGCATAGGGAGGAGCCGCTGATCTCCTGGGGTGCAGGGCTCCAAGACCCCTGAGGGAGCAGTCCCTCTGCCTGCCCACTGGCCTCAGGGTTTTCCTTCGGGTGTCAAAACTGCTTTGGGTATGAGAGATGGAGACTGCACAGTGTCAGGGATGACCCAAGCCAGGGAGGTGTCCCTGGGACGATCCTAGTACAGTGACACCAGCTTAGGAAGAGGTGACTGAGAGCCCTGGAAGCTGTGTGCCCAGCTCTCCCTGCTGATTGGCCTGGGCCGCCCCTGCCCAAAGGCCCTGCATGGCTTGATCCCTGAGTGGACCTTGTGGGTACTGTGAGCCTGATCTCAGGAGCTGAGGTGCTATGGCTGACCCCTTGGTGCTCAGGTGGCATGAGTGCCACCCTGCCCCAGCAGGCATGTATAAAGCAATGGCCAGCCCAGTGCCCACATCTGGGGGTCACATGACTTTCAACTCAGGTAACTGCTCTGTGGTGGGATTGCCCAGCATTCCCCCATGCCACAGCAGCCACCAACCACCCTTGCCCTAGGGGACCTTAAGCAAAGTGGCAGTGCCCAGTGGGCCCCAGGAAGAGATCTCGGCCATACAGCCACCTCCCTGCTGACCAGGCTGCACCTTGGCCAACACCTGCTCCTGGGGTGGAGTGTAGCAGGGCAGCCATCTGATTCTGACTCAGAGCGGGGCTTTGCACTCGAGAGGGTCAGGCCCAGGAGGAGTCGGGCTTGTCCTCTGGGCTGAAGCTTTGGGAGCCTGCAGATGTCTAGCACTGCCCTGGGTCTCTGCTCATCTCCAGCCATCACTGGTGGGGTGACTAGGGCAGAGGGAGCCAGCAGTCCCCCAGGGGGCTCTGACCCCTGTCCTGGCCCCACCTCCTCCCCAGAGCCTCTGGTGGCTTCAGAACAAGCTGGGTGCTGATCTCATTGCAGCGGTGGAGTGGGCAGTGGAGGGAGCTGGGCCGAGCTCCGGTGGCTTGAGAAGGATGTCAGGCCACCTGTGTCTGTGCCACCCAGTGGCCTCCATGTTCAGAAGAACGTCAGAGGGTTATGTGTTTATCCCGGTCGGGCACCATATGGTGCCTCTCACATGGCATGGGCTGAGGCTCAGTGGTGGTTTGAAGGCTCCCAGAGGCCTTGTGGAGTACTGAGCAATTGCGAACCTGGAGCCTGCAGATCCACCAGCATCTGCATCCTTCTTCCTATCAGGCCAGACACTGCTTCTCTCTCCAACCTGTTCCAAATTCTGGGTATGTTTCTTTGTTTGTTTTGTGTCTACCATGCTGGGAAGGAAATGCTCTGTGGGCAATGATTTTGTTGGTCTGTTCTGACCATGTTCCAAGACTCCTGTCTGCACACAGTGGGTGCACAATGCACGATTGTTGAATGAGTAAAGGAAGGGCCTGGTGGAAGAGATACTCTGCCTCCTGCCTGGGTGAATGTTGACTGTGATAAAGCACAGAGCACCCATCCCATCCAGATTTCAGATAAGCGTCCAGATTCCACATAAAATATGAAGAATGTTTTTGCATAAGGTGTATTTATAATACACCCTGTTTTAGCTAAAAGGTATTTTGTTATGTATCTAAAATGCAAATTTAGCTGTGCATCCTACATATTTGTTTGCTAATCTGACAGCCCCATGTGCTGAGCACGCCGCTGGGACCTGTCTCTTCTGTCACCTGAACACATCTGACTGTCCTTTTTCTGACACCTCAGTCCCAGCATCTCTGAGTTCTGGGCTGACATCTTCCCTGGCCCTACCCCCTCTTCCCAGCGTTCCCTTCCTTACAGCTCCAATCCCAGACAGCGTCCTCCGCTGTTCATCTCCCTGGTTCCACACCCTCACCCCAGGGTTGCTCTGAGCAGGGGCAGCGTGACCTACACATTCCAAGTCAGAGGTCAACCCTGATCCCAGAGCTGTGTTTGTGTTGTTTTGCTCTTTCTCCCTTGGCCTCCAGGAGGCTCAGCACCTGTGCGCTTCTGCCTCTCTGGCCACTGTCCCTCAAGGCTGTTCGCACCCCCCCCCCGCCATTCTGGTACTGGAGGCTGTGACCGGGGGCCTCTTTTTCCATCCTTGTCCTACCTGGGGGACTTGGTCTTCACTGGCTAACACTTCCACAGGCTGACAGGGTCTGGACCTGTGCCTTGATGTCCTGATAAACCTGCCCAACGGTTTACAGCAGTGATGGTAAACCTCTTAGAGACCGAGTGCCCACAGCACAACCCGAAACCCACTGATGCAATGCCAAGTACCAGCCCTGCCCCATGTACACTGTTATCTGATGCCCATCTGCCAGGGTGATGTGGGCGTAACTTGGCTCAAGTACTGATGGATAGGAATCTACATGCCACTGCAGCACACATGCCATAGGTCTGCCACCGCTGGATGACAGCACAACCCTCTTGAAGTTCTTGAAGACCCCTCTAACTCCCCAAGTCAGAACTATGGAGATTCTCTGCTAAGCTGGTCCTGCTCACCCCACCTGTAAGGAGCGCCCCAGGGTCTCCAGATGCTCTAGTGAGAATCCGATTTCCTCATCCTCACTCAGTCTTCTTCTAGGTCACCGGATCCTGTTTGCCTCTGCCATGGCTATCTACACCCTGCATGTTGCCAAGGAAAGACCAGTATGATGAGCTCTTGGGAGGCTATCTCTGAGCCCTTGAGAGTCTGCCTTTCTTTCCTGGGCTGGGCCATATAGACTGCAGATCACGTGGGGGTGGCAACAGAGGCCATGGGTATCAGGCTGCACACAAGTAACCAAGGCCATGTGGATCCTTCCTGCTAACACTACCAGTCCCATAGAAACCCTGCCAATCTGGGCATGCGCACTCCCTCGGTTGATGGCTTTCCTGGTGGCCAGAGGTCTCAGGCACATGCCATAAGGCTATGGGAAGAGGATGGCTGAGTCCTCCGTGCTGGTGTCCCCTGGTTTCTACCTAATAGTCTCCTCCCTTTGCTGCTCTTGGTCTGCATCTTTCCTTCCAACAGCCTGTAGACTCACACAGTGCCTTTTCTGGGGCTTACAGTCCCTTCCAACAAAGTGTGATGGTAAGTCTAGACTTGGAGAACCTTGACAACATACCCACAACTCCTCAGCTCACCTGCACCCCTTCAGTTCTCACCATGGGCACTCCTGGGCACGGGACCTGGGCTCCGCTCCCTGGCCTCTGCTGGTCCTCACCTGAACCCACTTTCTGTTGTTCATAACGCAGAAGCACAGAATGTCACAGTGTGAAGGACAAAGGCTTATGTAGGTACAGGACTGACAGTAGGACCCACAATCCATGGGACATGTGTCTTATCTTGGTCACATCATCTGCATCTTCACATCTGCATCTGCACCCCCATGTCTGCAGACTGAGCTGACCCTCTCCACAGGGCTCTGCACTCCACAGGGCAGGAGCAATGTCCCCTCCCACCTCAGGCCACTCATCTAACACTTTCTTAGGTCCCTGGTTGTCTGTGCTTCCACCCAACCTGCTGGAAGTTCTGTGGTTCCAAGCTCCTCCCATTCGGTCTTGTCTTGGAACAGTGCACAGAAAAAGCACTCTCTCATGCTGGCAGTTTGTTACAAAGGACACAACACCAGAGCTGGCCCTGAAGGTGCACAGACCCCAGCCCAGAGCCTCCATACCCTCCTGGGCACCAAGCAGGGTCCCTGGGCACATAGGGTTCATTATAGTACATGGATGACTGGCTAGGAGCTAAACTCACCCCTAGCCCCCTGCCTCTCCCCAGGGGCCAGCTGTTGTCACCTTCCCTCTTCATAGTGACCACCGGCCTCCTGGCCACCTCATCTTACTAGCACAAACCCATGAAGCATGACACCTTCCAATTACTGTGGGAATCCAAGGACTCAGAGTCTCCCTTAGGAGCCAGGAACAGCGGGCAGTGAGATGCTCCTTGTGAGACATCTTGTTAGGAAAATCGCTACGGAACCAGCTGTTTCAAACCTGAATCACATCTGGGAACAGCATGGTGACCTTCATGCACTCAAGTGAGCTGGCTTCGTGTCCATTATCAGTAGGATGAGACACCTTTGGCAAGGGTGGACACCAAGGGCCAGGAATGGAGCTGAACTCCCTCTGACAGCCATGCTATCCAACCCAGGCATGGATCAGAGCCCTCTGGGCCACTTGTGTCAGCACCAGCCAGCCCTTCTCCGGTGGTTACCAGGCTGAGGTTGGGGTAGAGCAACTTTGCCCTCTATGCTAATGTCTTCGGTTTGGTGACTCTGTGGGGAGGAGTCTTCAAGCAAGGCCACAGCAACATGGGCAAGCAGGGCATGTGGAAGGCACACAGCGCAGATTTGCTGCCCGCCTCCCTGAGCACCTCTGTCTTCCTGCAGGAGCCCAGGTGGGATTCCCCAT
Organism: Petromus typicus; assembly: GCA_004026965.1. Classification (NCBI taxonomy): domain Eukaryota; kingdom Metazoa; phylum Chordata; class Mammalia; order Rodentia; family Petromuridae; genus Petromus; species Petromus typicus. Next base: position 82,273 of record PVIR01001770.1, read on the forward strand.
GGCCCCTTCATCACCTAGACTTCATGGTCTCTGAGCCTCCCCAGGAAAGGCAGGTCTCTGGAAGTGTGTGAACAGAGCTGGTACAAGCAACACTTTGAGAAGAGCCCTGACCCTGGATCTGGAAGACTCCACATGAACAGGTGCACATGAGCAATGGTCAGGGGTGGTCACCCCAGCCCTTCGATCTTTCATGTTTCTCCCTGATGTCTGTGAGGTCCCCTTCCTGACACACCCCACACTGTACCTACCAACCCTCTGTGCCCTGCTCTGCTTCCAAGCATCAGGTGCCCAACCTCTAACCCATGTTCTCTGTGTTTATGTCCCTAGCCTCCCAGGTGTAAGTAAAGGCTGCCAGAAGCTTGTGCTGCTTCCTCTGTTGATTTCTGTGTCTCCTGCAGCTAAGGCAGATGTGAGCACTCAGCGGACAGTTTCCAGCCCAGCTCGACTCTAGGATATGCATTTGTGTTGACCCAGAGAAATCCTTCAATCTGGGCTTGCTCAGCAAACATGGTGTGTGCCTTTCCACCAGCCTCAGGATGCTGAGGTCTTTGAGAAGCCTTGGCCTGCACTCTGACTCTACCAGAAGTCTAGGTCACTTAGAGCAGGTCTCTGAGGGAAAACCAAATATGTTACCCACAGAGACTGTGAACAAAACTAGGATTGCATAGCTGGAGTTGCAGCCACAAAGCAGGGCCCACTCACACCAACACAGCTGAAGGCTGCTTGGCATTTAGAGAAGGGAAATAGAGGCTGGTTCACAGGTGCCAGCTGAACCCTGTTCAAGTGCACAACCAACAAAAAGTGTGATCTTGGGAGGCTGCTGCTTTTCCTCACTCCTCAACTTTCTCATTTGGAAATAAGGACAATAACCGTGATTCCCTCAACTAGTTTATGCATGTTACTTTTATAAAGTAACTTGCAGACAGCGCTGGAAATGTACTCAGCACACACTGCTGATAGTACTTTTGGTCACTCTTCCATCTTTACCTGGGTATCCTTCCTGGAAGCCACACACTAAGAACAAACAGGGTATCATCTCTGATCAGCAGTGTAGTCTGGGTCTGGAACCCTCAAGGTGAGTCTCAGAGAGAGCATCTGTCTCTGGTCGTGGTCATCCTGCTTGGTCTGGAGACACCTGGGTGAGGCATCGTGGTGTCTAAGACACATCATTATCATTTTTTCCTCAGAGAAGGCCCCACGCCACACCAAGATTTTATCCTCAAGCTTCCTTAACACAGAACAGCACCTCAGACCCTGAACTCAGTGGTGTAAGTGAATTGGCTATACTGTGTGCAGGTGGAATAGCTGCCTCTTGGCCTCTGCTGGGACCATCTGAGGCTTCTTCATAGCTGCACTCCGCAAGTAAATGATGCCAAAATGTACTGCTAGCTTGAGCAATAGTCTGGCTCCCTTGGATCATGGCTGAAGAGGTCTCCGAATGCTTGGATGGCTGAACGCAGTGACATATTTCCCTGAAAGAACAGGGTGCCTTGGAGTTTTCTTTTAAAGACTTTCACAGGAATTTATCCTTTTGAACCTTTGAGTTTGCAAAGAGTGGAATCTGGCCAATTTCTGATATCTTTAGCCATCTTTTCTGGCAACCATGATCTCTTTACTCTTCTCTGCCCAATTTTACAGGTATTCCTTACTGACCCATCTGAAAAATGTGCTCCTGATTCTATAGATCTGGCAGCCAGTAGTTCAGTACTCATGCCATAGCTTAAACAATGAGCAGTTTTGAAATTTCTTCCATTAGAGCAATTAGTCACCCATCTTTAATTTCAGCATCATACAAAGTCTTAAGACATAGGCAAAATTTAGATTCTTTTGCCAGAATACAATACAGATGCCTTCTAGTTATATTTCTTATACAGTTCTCTTTCCTATCTGAAACCTCATGGAGTGGACTTTACTATCTGCACTGCTATCAACGTGCTCATCTTCTGAGATCTGACAAGAATCTCCCATCAAACTTGGTTTACAGCATTTTGAGCGTCTTTAGCTGGCATCTCCAAACCCTTCCAAACTCCTCCTGCAAACCAGCTTCAAAGGCTTCTAAACCACATGATCAGGTATAGTCAGAGCAATGACTCTGCCCTCAGCGGCAGTTTTCAGTATTCATCATTTTCCCATCACTGGGCCAAGATGCTCATGACTGAAAGGGTAAGAGGTTTATTATGTCTCACAGTCTCAGAGGGCTCATCCATGGCCAGGTAGCTGGAAGGCAAACGCAGCAGAGTGGAAAGGCCTGGCAGAGAAAAGCTGCTCATATCATGGTACCCAGGAAAAGTAGGGGACTAGAACAAAATCTACAGGACTGAGGGCAAAAAAAAAAAGTCTACTCTTCCAGGGCCCCTGGTGACCCACCCCCTCTGATCAGCTCTGCCTCTAACAGCGCATAGCCATGAACTCATGAATGGATTGTCTCAGAGCTGATTATAGCATCACCATTCACCTTCTCAAAGCCCCACCTCTGAACACACGTCTTGGGAAGTAGCTTAGATTTAAACCTTCCAGAAAAACACGTCGACTGATTCCCTAACAGTCAGGCAGTGAGACTTGGAAAATCTACAATTTCTAACACATCTGATCTGTCATGATTCCTGGGGGCCTGTTGTTGGCTCTTCTCCATACAGAGATTCTCCTTTTCTTCTGCTAGTAATATAATTCTTTGTGTATGACAAAATATTTCCTCAAGGACATTTTAATTCTTTTGTAATAACCTTGTCATAAAACCTGCTTCAAAGAACGCTGAAAATTCTCATTGTTTCTACTGAATACTTCAAAAGCATGTGGCCTTGAAAGGTCCTGGAAGCCAAAAACCAGAGTCTTTTTTGGGTTTCTTAATGCTGTTCACACTGGCAAGCACCAGGCTGCCTGGAGAAAGGGTCTTGGATCATCCTGCTTTGCCAGGGACTCAGAGAATCAGAGTGGGTTGAAAAGACACCAGGCCAGACTGAAGAATTCCCATTGGCTGATTGTGGACTGTGTGAGGATTGGAGGAGTAAGATCACCATGGTTGACATGGAGATGAAACACCCGTGTGTCCATGGTGCTACTCAATGGAGTTTGTGAGCAGGGTGATGTATGAACCTTTTCTATAGGGGAAAGTCCACTAATGGGCATCAGGGAGGAGGGTCAGACCATGAGTGTTTGGCAAGCATTTCTACAATAATCCATACAAGCATAAGCCACTAGCTGTTGTCAAAAGTGCTCGTTGCTAAGGGCTGAACTGTGTGTCTCAAATGCATGTGTGGAAGCCCTGGCTCACTGTACCTCGGAATGGGACTAGGTAATGAGACGTGAAACTGCAAAATGAGCCTAGGTGAGTGTCCTTGCACCAGTCTGGTTTGTGTTCCTAAAAGCATGGCATGGCAATGCAGAGACACAGAGACAATGTCAAGACTGGGGAAGATACTGTGTATGTGCTGCTGAGAGAGGCTCGAGAGGGACCAAACCTGTACACGCCTGGACCTCTGGCTTCAGACTCCTGTAGGCTGTGGAATGAAATTTCCATTGTTCAAGGCACCATGTGCAGCACCAACTCGGCAGCCTCCTTGGCCCATCTCAAATATTGGCACCCAAGAAGGGTGCCCTTCCCTGGGGTGGTAATCACCAAAGGAGAGGCTGTGATGGGGAGATCAGGGCATTCTCACCAACAAGATGAGCGACTTGGTGTTTGCCAACAAGGCAGCAGCGAGGTGACAGAGAAGCCTGGTCTGGGTTTGATTGTAGGGAAATGGTCATGTCCTAAAAACTACTGTCCAAAATGTTTCAAAACATCTATCACCATACATAAATAAAATCCAAAATAAAACAAGGGAACTGTCTTAGACCAAGTTAGACATCAGACACTCACTGACCCCATGGCAAGTGTGTCTTTGCTCAGACCCTGGACTTCACACATAGGCTGTAGAGTTCAGAGTGGTCAGGATGTCTATGTGATCACTGGTTGAGTGTCCCTTGTAGCAAAGGAGACAGACTCCTGCAGCTGCAGTGGGCTGGATGCACAGGGCAGGGCAGGTTTGCGTATGTGTCAATGACTCCGCTATTTATTTCGAGCTCTAGCTCCCTGCAGTCCTAGAGGTGAGAACTGCCACTGTTCACTTCCACACACCTTGTGGATGCAAGTCACATGGTACCTAGGCCAGGAGGCATTGCATTGTGCCCATGACGGTGTCTCTCGACACTGGCTCCTAAGGTCCAGAACCGGATTCCCTAGGACTAGGGTGGTGCCCGCTGGTAGCCGTCAGCCCACACTGGAACCTGTGGGATGTGCTTCCTGCTCCTGAAGCAGCAGAAGCTTCTCTCCCCCCTCAGAGAAAGTAATGCCGACCCCAAGCCAGGACCAGTACGAGTGTACGGCTCTGCTGTGGGCGAGATCCTGCTCCTCTTGGAGGAGAGCAGGAGGCAGGGCCTCTGGAAAGGGCCTGAGTCTCCAGGGTGAGGCTGAATGAGTGGCGTCGGGTCCCTGTGCAGGGCTGTATCCTCCCTTCCCGCTCTGTGAAGGTGAAGCTGAGGGAACCACTCAGCAGGCGTAGCTACACTAGACCCCACGGCTGCCATTGCCTAGACGGTGGACTTCAGCCTAGAAATAAATGTGTCCTGAGTTGCGGTCACTGCCCTGGTTATGTTAGGTGTTCAGCATCCAGAAAAGGAGGGACAAAGGCTTAGCACAGCGTGGAAGACTGGGGTTCGTTCAGGAGAGTCAGGAATTATAGGCTGGGAGCAGCTAAACAGTAATCCAAGAGCAGGCAGAGCCCTTCCGGTGGAGGCCCCTGGAGGCAGGGACTGGCGGGCACTTGGAGCTGGCCTGGCTCACTGAGCTCTCCCAACCACAGACCCCTGTGTGCCCCACTGTGTCCCCCTTGCCGTGAGCTGGGCCTGGGCCCCTGCTGTCCAGTGTCCTCTGACCTCTGACCTTTGATGTTACTGGGTGGTAGAATGAGCTGAAGAATGGTTAGAGAGAGAAAAGGCATGGGTTCCCTGAAGCTGCTGCACGGAGACCTATGAACCTCACTTGAGAAATGTCAGTTCACTGTCACCCCAACTGCCTACTGGCTGTTGCCATCCCCAGGCAAAGGGACAGCTGCCCAAAGACAGCTCTGCTCACAGGCCCTGTCTGGTCATAAGCTCTGTGGCCAGAGCAGCCTCTGCCCCAGGGAAGGCTCATCCTCCTTCATGGGGGAGGTGAGAGGTCAGGAGGGGGACAGTTGGGAAGCAGGTGGTCTCCCTTTCCTGCTATCTTCATGTCACAAACATTCAGACATCTTTCCTCATCCGCCAGCCACAGCATCACCTGAGACCTGAGGAAAGACAGCCACCCTGCCCTGTGCTCCCCCTGTGCCAGGCTCCCTGCAGAGGTGGGGCCTATGCCACTTGCTGCCCTCCTAGTTCTTGAGTGTGAGGCTGCCAGTTTCCCCCATAGAGGAGCACGTTCTCCAGGGAATCCCAGGTAGGCCTTAGACTCACGTGGACATAGACCCCAAGGGTGCTCTGACAGACCTTCCTTGCTGCCAGGGTGCCCCTGACAGCTGTATCCAGAGTCAGCACAATGATTGAGATTGGGGATCAAAGGAGATGTTTGGGGTGCAGGTTTCTGGATCCCCTAGAAACTAACATTGAAGCTCTGCGTGGTGGATCTATGCACAGGCACCCAGCTGGACCCTGGGGCCTCCTCCTCCCAGGACAGCAAACATGAGGCCGCCTGTTTAACACATTGCTGAGTGTGTGCATGGAGTTGTTATCTGTTGCTCTGTGCTGGACACAGGTCTCTAGGAACTACTTGTCCAGCAAAACTGGTCCTGTGTCCATGGAACACCCAGGTCCTCCTGCCCTGTCCCAGTTGCCTGAGCAACCTTCCCTTATTTGTTTCTGTGGTGTGACTCTCATACCTCATCCCAACAAAAGAGCTGGCCTGGCTCTGTTGGCCTGGCAGCCGATATGTCTGTTCACAGAGGAATGCATTTTCCATATGGTCTCTACATAATAGAGTATCACGGGGTCCTGTGAAGGAAGACACCCTTGCCATGCACATCAAGGCCTGGCTAAGCCTCGGGGACCTGGGTAGAGTGACAGTCACACAAGACAAATCCTGCTGGAGAAACTGTCTGGAGGAGCCTTACCTCTGGCCTCTTGGCCCTGCCTGTGGGTCCCGCCTGGACCCTTGGTGGGTGGACTGCTTTGGTTTGCCCCCTTCCAGGTATGCAGAGACCTTTGTTTATAGAGTGCGGCTTCAGGCACCCAGACCCCAAAACACAGCTTGGAGGAAGCCACCGGAGTTCCCAAGTCTGCTGGACATCGTATCTTTGGTGGTGGTGCTCCCGGGGATCTCTGTGAGTCTTTTTTCTGGATCTGCCCTGAGCTGAGAACCTTCTGACTAGCCTCTGCTGCCTGAGTCTTTTTGCACCAGGGCCTCCTTCCCAGATAGGAGGAGACCCAGCCTTCATGAAGCTCATGGTGGGAGGAGGCTCAGGGACAGGGCACCTGGAACAAACTCTCTGAGCCTCTTATGGTCCCTCTGGCATGTAAGGATCTCTCTTGAGAAGATGGATAGGGATGCAAGCGTCACTGCTCCTTGCCACTTGTAGGTAGAGCCCAAAGGTGACTTGGGGCAACAGGCTCTTTGGGTGTCATGGCTGATGTGAGTTAGGGGCAGTGAAAACCATGGTGTCAGGACACTTTCCCCAATCAGACATGAAAGAGGGAGAAACAAGTGTTCAGGAGACTCAGGGTGCAGATGCTGTGCAGGAAGCCAGGTTGGCCAATGTGTTAGAGGGACTTATCAAAGGAGACGCAGACCCAGGTGCTCATAAGTTCTTTCAGCAACTTTGTCAGCTTGAGGTAACTTCATATCCATCACCTCTTAGGCATCTCCTGGCCCCTCAGCTTCTGCCATCTTCTGTCTTTCATTGCACAGACCAGCTTGGTGCCAGCACGCACAATGCCGTGGTCACAGGACCCACACCTCAGCCCTTCACAGTCCAGCAGACAGACAGTCTGGGTAGTGGTCATGGCTCCAGGCTCTGCTCCCTCAGAACTGGATGCAGCTGGGTTTAGGGAGAAGCTCACCCTGTAGGTGAGTGGACCTGAGGGCAGCTACAGCATGCATGGGGTCCTCACCTGCAGGGGAAGCCACCCAGGACAGGCGGTGGGGACCAGGAAGTGAGTGGAGGGAGGCAGTGGGAGCCAGCTCAGACAGCAGCAAGGTGGGGCTGGCATGGGGAGGGCTTGGGAGGAGGAGGCCAACTGCGCTGTTGCAGCCCCCGGTTATTTTTGAAGAGCCTACAAGCTAAGAACAGTTTCCACATTTTTAGATGGCTAAAAACAGTCAAAAGAAAATGCTTTTTCGTGACACATGAGAATTGTATCGCGTGAAGTTCGACTGAAGTGGGTTGTGAGGACCAGTTTGCTCACACAGAACCTTCCTGCCTGGCCCCAGCAGGACCAGTTGGGGGAAAGGGGAACTGCAGGGTAGGGGCCGGAAAGGGGAGGCAGGGACAAGGGGAAGGTTGTGGGGAGCTGCAGGGCAGGGGGTCCAGAGCCTCAGGAGCCAGCTTTGGCAGCAGGCAGGGAAGAGCAGGTACCCAGAAAGATGTCCAACGTAGCACAGCGATGGCTTGGGTGTCAGAGAGGGCATGGTGTCCTGTGGCACCTGGGCTGACTGACTGGCTCTCAGGGCAGAGCCTGAGATCACAGTGAACAAAGGGGTGCAGCTTCCTAGTGCCTGGTATTTGGCGAGGTGCAGAAGTACGAGGAGAGCAGGTGGCACAGATGGAGAGACACAGGTGGGAAGAGGACAGACGTGGGCAAGGTGCCTGTGGGCTCCATTTTGTAGGAGCCCAGTCACCCTCCACATGTCCAGGCTGCAGCAGCTGGTGCTGTCACCTCGCCTGGCCCTGCCCACCACCCACCCCAGGCCAAGGTGCCCTGCTCCCTCTCCTTCCTAAATTTGAGCCCAGGCCACCTGTAGTCATCAGGTTCTGGAATGAAAAGCAAGTTAAACTTCAGTGTAAGAGCAGAATGAGGATGAGAACGGGGACCATCAGCATCTCCAGGGTAGGGCTGCACGAGTAGTGTCAGCTCCCTGTGCAGGGAGGGCCCTGCCCGCTGCCCACTGCCCACTGTCCACTGCCAGCTTCTGGCTCTGTGTCCCAGCCCTTAGTGGCCACCCTCCAAGGATGAGGTAAAGGCCAGTGCGGCCAGCAGGCTGTTGGAAATGGGCTCTCTGTTGGAGGAGCTGCTGGGGTCTCCTGAGAGACTCTGATCTCCTGATCTTCTCTACCCTGTCTGGGTATGGGGTGACTGCACCTGGGAAAGACCTGGGAGCTGCAGGAGAGTTTCTGGGATGCACCTGCCCCCTCCAGCACTGCAGAGAGACCATGGGGAAGGGCACCTCCCTCCTACCTTCAGCCGCTCCCACAAACAGCAGTCTTGATCCTGGTTCTGTCCCAGCATTGGGCCCAGGTGATGGGGCAGGTGGAGCTGAACGGTGCAGACTGTGCCCCTCTGTCCCTTCCCTTTCAGAGTAGGGCATTGACTGGTATCCAAGGAGTGCCCCAGGCTGCACACCAGCATGACGCCCTCATCTTTTCTGGAACCCCAAGGTGGTGCCCCTCTTCCCATAGGGCTCTCCCCTCACCACCCAGAGTGTGTGGGGTGCACAGGTGATCCCTGCCCAGGATGTAGGCACAAGGACCGATTCTCGATGGCTCCTCCTGCAGTGTGTCCTGCATTGCTTGGTGCTAACATCGGATTCTACTCTGATGGAGGATAAGAGGAACCAGGTTTAAGGTTCAGTGCAACTTGCATAGGAAGCCATGGGGCAGGCGGCCCACTATGGAGCAGCCATCACAGAGTGGCTTTGTAGAGGGACCTGTGGGGAGGGCGTGGGCCTGCTCCACCTGCTCAGGACTTTTCCAGTTGGCACTGGTGAGGGTCCTGGGAGAGAAAATGACCCCGAGGAAAGAAAACAGAGGTGCCACTGACTTCTTGCTGCAGGATATAGGGAGAGAGGATTGACCTCATCATGGAGCAGAAGGACAGAGCACCCCCACCAGGACCCACCCGGGACAGCGCCAAGTAGGAACATCAGAGTCTCACACGTACAGTGTGAAGGCAGCTTCAGGTGGTGATGAAGTCTACACAGGAAGTCAGGTAATAGACCTCGAAATGTGACCAAACCATACTGAGGGTGCACACTAAACCTGACCCCAGGCACAGTTAGCTCTTGGCACCTGTGGACACAACCGATGGTGGACTGCAAACATTTTGAGAAATAAAAATCTGCATAGGAGACTGTAACACAGGACATGGAGGAAGTGTCTTCTTTTCATTATTTCCTGAGCAGCAGTCTTGTAGCCGTTTGAAGAGCACTTCCACTGTACTGGCTGAATCGGGAATTATATGTAACTGACATAGTGCAAAAGGATCATGTGGGTTAGGGACATCCTCGGAGTCTGGTATCCATGGGGCCTGTGGCAAAGCCCTGTGGACACCGTGAGACAAGAGCCCTCACCAAGGAGAGGGGAACATGGGTCATAGAAGAGAAGCCATGAGAGCGCAGAGGCAGGGGCAGAGGCAGAGGTGAGGGGAAGCAGCATGAGGTGCTGGCAGGGGAAGAGGCAGAGACCGGAAGCTTCCTCACTTGGAGGCTTCAGCAGAAGTTGGTCCTGGAGCATGCTGATTTCAGACTTCTGGGCCCTGGAGCTGAGACAGGCCCTGGCTACAGCCTCCGGGATTCTGTCCCTTCCCTCCCAATAAGACACCATGTCCAAGCAGAGCCTGCCCTTTCCCTGTGATGGCTGTGTGGGTGTCTGGGCTGCAGCAGAACCCTCTATTAGGAAATCAGCCCTTGGCCATACATATCCATGGTGCATTCCAAGGAGATGTTTTGTAGATGCTCAGATCTGATTCTCTTGTCATTTTCACATGTCATAAGATCTTCTGACATCTTTCTCAACCATCTGGAAGTGGGAGCCATTCTCAGTGGATCCGCATGGGTGGTGGGCTGGGCCTGACTGAGCAGGAAGGATCTGAGGGTGTGGCAGAGTGGAAAATGTGGTCTCTGGCATCAGCTCAAGGACTACAGAGCACAGCACCCAGATGTTACCCTGGGGTCTTAGTACAGGACCATGAACTACTCCAATAGTAGAAGCCAGCTGCCCTCCCAGGAGGAGCCCTGCTGCCCAGGAACCCGACTCCAGGACCCCTACCACACCTCAGCTTTAAACATGTGACATTTTTAATGTTCAATAACTCAAGATGAAACAGCATGAGACCAAAGGGGAAGCAGCTTTGGGTGGAGACTGGGCAAGTTCACTGCTTCCTCTGTGAGCCCCCATTTCTCAACCCACACGGCGGAAGTGAGTGCACCCCAGAAGAGAGTGTGTCCCGGAAGTCCTGTCCCACTGTCCAAGGCTGGGTGCTGAGTGTGGTGGCTGCTCCATCCACCATGAACCAGCTGATCAGAGAGCATGTGTGGGGTTCAGGGGGTGCGGAGCTGCTCAGATGAGTGAGGAGGCAGTGAGCCCACGCCCACCCTGACCTGAGGAGCCCTGGGGCACTAGGGTCTGGGGTGCTGGCCAAGGGTTACTGGAGCCCAGCTCCTGGGTGAGTCACGGGGAGGAGCTCTTGGGAGCACACTGCACTATGCTTCCCCAGCAGAGCCCAAGCCCTGCAAAGGTGGCTGCTGCCACCACGCTTCCCAGGGAAGTGGCTCCTCAGGAAAGCAGGTGCACAACCCTGACATGGAGGAAGTGAGCTGCTTGCTGCTCTGTGCAGCCACACGCTCCTGGGCAGTCCCTGCCAGCTGTGTCAGACAGACGGGTCAGGAACGGTGACACTTTGTGACCCTGAGAACCAAAGGAGGACCATGGAAGAGCCTCCGTGGTGCTAGGTGTATGAGGGGTGGAATGCCCTAGACACGGAGCCCAGGGGCATTGTTCCCGAGAGCAGCACCAGCACCAAGCTGATGCCATATGTTCTGCCAAGCATTCCCACCAGTGACAAGGGCGGGGACCCAGGCAGCCCTGTTGGGACAGGAGGCAGCAGGGCTCAGGCAAGGAGCAAGTGCAAGGATCAGCCTGCTGCTGTCCACTGTGCTTCTCCATTGCCCTCCACCCTCCTGGATGCTGCAGGGGCCGAGGGCTGCATGGGGCTGAGTTCAGGAAGAGGGACCCTGTCTCCAGTGATGAGAACATGGCAGCCTAGAGCAGCCATGATCCTGCTGCCAGGGCCATAGATGGAGCTCAGGTACAGGTCCCCTGTGGGGAGTGGACCACGTCGGGGAGACCGGCCTACCCCCCCATCCCCTGTAGCTCTGTGACTTGTTCTGGCTTCCGGGCCACCATGCCCTGGACAGCAGAGCCAGAGGTCTCTCAAGCCTCCTCCTGGGCACAGCAAGGGAGGGACGAGGCTGTGCGGACAAAACACCTCTGACTGCATCCCTCCTCTGACTGCACCCCACTCCAGCAGCACCTCTCTCACTCTGCTGCCTGCTGTGGCTGAATCGCCTTTCAGGGCCAAGGCCTGACCAATGTCCCATGGGCCTTGTCTTCTCCTCAGTTCCCTCCCACATGCCTACTGTCCCTAGGGCCACCCCCATGATTCCCTTAGGGTCCCTGGTATGCACTGGTTTTGTGGGAGGGCGATGTGACCTGCCATCAAAAGAAAGGCCACTGACCCTGTAACGCTGCCAATGGCACTGAGGTCTCAGAGATCTGGGATATCTCTGTACCCCAGTTCTGTCTTGGGCAGGAGTCAGCTTTCCTGGTCATCATTTCATGATTCAAGCGAAGAGTGAGTAAAACCATTAGTCTCCCATACCCAGCTCCCCAGGAAGAGGAAGGGTGTGGGTGACATGGGCATGGCAGGCAGTGACCAGGGTTCTGTTACCCTGAGGGACCCTGCAGGGAACTGGGGGCTGCCACATGTGTGGCAGACACTGCTTCTGTGTCCCCCTGGGCACTGCTGGGAAGACCCAGCTTTGTGGGGACAGAAGAGCTATGAATTGAGTTGTATCACTAAGATGTGTCAAGTCCCTGGAGCTGAGGGACATGATCCTCTTTGGAAATGCAGTCTTTATGAGGGAACAAAAGGAAACATGGGGTCCTCAGAGTGGGTCCTAAGCCACAGGACTGCCCTCTAAAGGGAGATTAGGACCCAGATGGCCACAGAGGGGGACAGAGTAGAGACGCTGGTCACAGTCTGGTCTTGACAAACAGCCCTGTCCCTGAACATGGTGAGAACCTGGGGAGATCCGGATCGCCTAGCAGCAGATGGTGTGAATGCAGATTGGCCCGAGGCAAGGGTTGGGGGGATATGGGCTGTGTGAGGAGCCTGCCGAGCAGGTCTGCTCCAGCCAGCCAGGGCCAACCCAGGAGAGGGTGCGCAGGGCCCCAGAGGCCAGGTGGGGCACAGCACTGGCCTCAACAACCTCTGAGGCCTGGATGCTGTCCCCTGACTCACCAGGACCCCTGACTCGCTGTGACAGGCGGCTGATCCTGACAGGGCAAGTGCTGTGCTTTCAAAAGAAGATGGCACTGGATGATAGGAACCATCCCCAAGGTGTGGATGCTGGGGCCAGGAATGGCAGCGATGGCCCCAAATCAGCATGGTTTTCTTTGAGTCATGGTGAAGAATGAAATCACCAACAGTATTAAATTTAAACCTGGCACTTGAGCCTGGCCCTGCTGCCCCACCTCCCTGTGCTACGCCGTCCGTCCTGCCTGGTGATCACAGTCAAATGACCATGAAGGACCAATTTTAGAAAGGTCACCACGTCCTGTTAACACAGCTCCCACCTGCTGGTGTTGATGAAGGGTCCAGGCACTGGAGCTGTGAACTAACTGGGTAGAGTTCTGCCTCCTTGAAGACCCACAGCGGTGAGTCCAGGCTGGTCTGGGTCTGCCCCGGGTCAGATCTGAGCTCTGGGGCTCGGGGTCCCCAGCACAGGGCCCCTCCATCTCCAGCACCCACAGCCCTGTTCACTGGTCTTTTCCATGGTTTGGTGACTCAAGCCTGAGCCGTCATCTGCCAGTTTCTGCTGCTGAGTTCTGAAGCTTATCCAGAATAAGGGTATCTGCTTTCTGTGCAAACATCCCATGGAAGATCTCTGAGACCCACTTGTAGCAAGAACTGTAAACTCATTTGTGACTCTTTGATCAAACCCAACAGCAGCTGGCTTTGAGTGGACGGTTCCTGGGAGCGACATGGAAGGCCCCTAGTTACAAGCATCAGTATGCGCTCTGGCCTCTGCCATTAGCAATGGATTTGCATTAAGAAAACAGCAGGATTTGGAAGGGACAAGCTTCAGCAGTCACTACAGAGCTCACTGCTGCCAGTCAGCTCCCTTCGAAGGCTTCCCAGCTGTGCCCTGAATGGAGAGTCAGGCTGCCTTCATGGCTAACAAGGTCCCAGGTCATGGATACCATGCCCGCTGTGCTGGTTGCCTAGGCTCATGCGAGTCACAGCCTCACCTGGCTTAGCAAGCCAGCGGTCCTGGCTAATCTGCTCACCCTACTTTGCACAGGTGAGAGCTATGGCTGGAGTTTAGGAGCCACTCTGAGTGTGGCAGCGGCTGACAAGCAGGAGCCCGAGTCTTATGTCCACATACAGCACCCTGGCTTAGATTCAGGGCTCAGCCATACCCTTGGACTCTGGAACCTTCCTCTCCCCTCGGGACCTCAAGGGTGCTTTGGGGGGGCTTCTCAGGCACCAACATGACTTTGGGGTCACCCTTGTCCACGAGCAGGGTAACAGAGTTAGTCTAATTGCCCAGCATGGCTCCCATTTTCTCCTAGAAACAAATCCATAGGGCTTGCAAGGAGGGCTAGTTTGAGAGTGGAAAGCAGCCAACTGATTGGCCGTGTATGACCAGTGGGCCACACTGGAGCCCAAGGTTCAGTAGGAATGCCAAGTATGCAGTTCCAAGGGGGACTTGGGGAGTGAGAGGGACCTGCTGGGACTGTGGGGCTAGGTTCCCAGAAGGAGAAAGGCACATGGGTAGAAAACCCACTGACACCCCCTCATGGCCAAGTCTGTGGTCAGCGTGGAAAGTGGTGGCACTTAGCTGTTTGGTCAGATAACAGACTAGATGCTTTTGCAGAGGTGGTTTTAGGTAAGAATTTGCATCAGGAGCCCAGTGTGCATGGGCTAGGTCTAATCAGGTGAAGACCTATAGTGGAGATTATGGTCCCCAAGGAGGAAGTGGTTCTGCCCTGGCAGCCACACACCTGAGCCACAGCACCTTCTGTTCCTGAGTCTGCGCCTTCTGGACAGCCAGCCAGGCCACCTGAGAGTTCACCGGGCCCAGGCTGGTGAGGAAATGCACCGGTGACACCAGAGCTGGCCTCTAACTGGACACCATATGCAGGTGTCCTGAGCATGTTGGCCACACAGGCCAAGGACGCCCCCCCCATACCCCATGAGGCAGTCAGGCCAGTCATGAATCCAGACCTGCCCCTAAGAGGGTGTGTACAGATCCCCTCTTTCCTTCCACAGCGACCTTGGCCCAAGTCCTTTGCCTCGGCTACAACCTATTAAACCTGCCTGCTATTACCAGAGCCAGTGGAAACAATTCACTGCTTAAATAATTTATCCAGATTCTACACAGCCAGTCTTTTGCAGAGATTCATCAGCTAATAAAGAAAATTGATTCTGGGAGCCAAAGTCAATATGAGGTTAGGGAAACAGTATCCTATTTGCATGTTCCTGTCTCCTGGGATTCCCCGTCACTTTGTCTGATGAGAAAATCAGCTAGGATGTACTTTATTGCCCCACTATTCTCTGGGCTGTAGTGAGCCCCCAGCCAGCATGGTTGGGGGAAGGATGAGGGGAATTTGCTAGCAGTTTACCCCCTAAAAATGAGGATTTTCTTGCTTGGTGCCCACTCTGGGAGATGGCTTGCTGGTCTGGGAGTCTCAGTGGGGTCCACATTAATGGGTTTTATTGTGGGCTGGCTCTCATACTGAGCGAAGGCATGTTTAGTGTGTGTGATCTGATAGCCAAGTGGGGAGTGGAGGATGCGGTCTGCACAGAGACAGCCACGTGATCAGGCCTCTGGGACAGTGCCTCCCTCTGCACAGCATCTTTGCAACTTCTCTGGTTCAATTCTCCTCCCTCTGAGCCCTGTGTTCACAGATCATGAGGAGGTGAGTCACAGCAGAAGTAGAGTGGCTCACCATATTGAATGGCGCTGGCTCCCATGTGGGCCGGATACCGGTCTCAGGAAGTGTGTGGTGAATAGGAGTCAGAGCCCAGGGGCACCGTGGCAGCAGATCTGGACACAGGCCACACTCGGGATTCTGCCCACAACACAGTGTCCTGCCAGCACGTTAGCACACAGTCTGGTGTGACTTGGTCCAGGACCCTGGCCAGTTGTGCAGGGTAGCCTCCTTAGCAGGGAAGCAGCAAGGACCACACTGGGTGTCACTCAGCCCACGGGAAGCACGTGGACAGCAGATCAGCACCACACAGTGTGCCTCAGGCTCTGGAGTGGCAGGTGTGAACTGCAGCATGCGTGTGGGGGTTTCACACAGCAGAGCCACAAACGGAGAGCTCCTCTTGGTTGTATGTACAACACTTATTTAGTACATCTAATAATAGTGTCAAAGTCCAAGTGGGCTGAGGGAGGGACAGCACCTCACGGCGCCAAGAGGCAGAGGACGCACCACTTTCTGTGAGTGGGGAATGTGTACAGGGGGCCCTGATGCTTCGTCGCTCTGGGAGTGGCCCCAGGTTGCTTCACATACATGCCAGTGAGCGTGCAGGTTTCTGCACAGGAAGCCAGGCCGTCCAGCTCCCATGTCTGAAAGCAACTACTAAAGAAAAGCTTCACCTTTTGCCTGCTTCACACCTTTTCCTAAGCTTAGTGTCGCTCCAGTCTTTGGTCACATTTGGCAAGGCAACATCATTTTCACAGGCCAAAATCCACGGGGTTCAAACACCACTTTTGTTTCCATTGGTCCATGAGTGGACAGAAGCTGATTCTGTAGCTGGGATCTTGTGAGGAGTGTGGCACTGTCGCGAGTCCAGATGTGTTTTAATATACAGGTTTTGTTACATATGAGGAATACTACACAGCAATGAAAAGGAAAGGACTCCTATCTTTTATAGCAGCATGGAGAGATTAGGAATAGCAGGCTCAGAACACAGAAAGAAAAACACCCCATGATCTTGCTCAGAGAGGGAATTGAGGAAAGCAGTGGTTACTGGGGACGGGAGGGGAGGGGAGTGCTGTGACGCTGCTCCCAGCAGGGCAGTTAGTTATCAGTACTGTGTAAATAAAAATAGCTAGAACAAGGATTTCAAGTGCTCTCATCACAAAGAGAAGATAACTGATCTGAACAGCACGGGATACTCGTTGCTGTGATGCTCGCCTCGTGAAGCTCTGCGCTGTTCTCCATAAATATGGCAAATGTTATTTTAAGTTAAGATAGAAATGAATTGATTTTGAGAAATCCCAGACAAGGCTCAAGGCTCCTGCTCCTGAGGGCTGCCCTGTCTCTGGGAGGTTGCAGACTCAACAGGTCTCACCCAATGTATGGGGCTGAGACTATTCTGCTTATTGCTTTAGCTTCCCAACAATGACAGAAATTTTAGAAGGAATGAGAAAAAAAAAACCCAGAAAAAAGCCAGCAGATCCTGTGAAGGCGAGGCTGCCCCATCAACACCCTGTGAGCGTCCCTGGAAGGTCGCCAGGCCCCCACACCTTGGAAAAGCAGTCATGAAACAGCTCCAGCACCTATTCCATGTAATTCAGTTGTGAAATTCTGCACAATCCCAGCTCCACCGTGGCCCCTGGACCTGTCCCAATGTGGCTCCAGTCTGGTACAGGGGAGTTGGCAACAAGTAATAAGCCATACCCACAGCCACTCAGAGCCAGAAACCTCACTTCTAGAAATGTATCTGGAAGAATACAGAAAAAGAAATCTGTGCAAGACTATATTAGAAGACTGATTATAGATGCAAAATATCAGCAGTGCCTCTGTGCCTCACGGACTGGTATGGTGAATGGAGGCCATGGCAGGGTGGGTGTGGGCAGCCATGGGGGTCAGGAAGCTGCCTGTGGGCCCAGGGAAAGATTCTGGGATCTGCAGCTCCATGTGACAGGGATTATCTTCCAAGGACATTGCTGTTCCTATTGGTGGTGCAGAGTGAGCAGGCCCCCGGGAAGAGCCGGCTTTCTGGGCTTATGTGGCCTGGGAGAGTCTGGTCTGGTCCCTGCTTTGAGAGGGGACATCAGGGCATAGTCAGTTCACAAGGGTGGTGAACCTGAGAAGGTGGCTAGGCCTCACGTCTTCGTTCTCAGGGGCCCCGCAGAACAGCTTCCCTGTCACATCCGGCATACCCTGCCTGGTTTGCCCTTGAAGTGAGCTCGGTGGTGGGTACCGTGGACCAGATCACAGCCTGGATGTCAGGGAGCCCTGGCTGATAGAGGTGATCTGACCAGGACATTCCAGTTTCTGGTTTTCTTCTTCATGGTGATGTGAGAGTGATATTTGCTCAGCAGAGGCCACCCCTGGGATTGGAGTGCATCTCTCCTTGACTGACACACAACCTGGCCCTGGTGAGCTGCCTCACTGAGCTGGGACTCTGGGCAGGTCAGGGCACCATATGTAGTTTATGCCGGGTTTGGGTTGACTGGGACACGTGCCATCCTGAGTCAAAGGGCCCCTGGGCTCTGAAACAGGCTGATGACAAAGACCAGAAAGGTCAAAAGAGACTGAAAATCCTGACATTTCCACTTGGGAGAGGAAGAGCTCGCTCCATGAGCTCCCTGTTTGTGCTGCACATGCAAACATCACCTTTTATTTCCCAGGCCCCTGGGTCAGGGGCAGGAGCGTACCCAAGAGGCCTGGGTTGCCCTATGACACAGCCCCCAGCTGCCTACGACAGCCCTAAGCACTGGCCTGGCTGCTAGTTGGCCAGAGGAACACCATCTCTCCCTCTTCATGGTCACAGCTGCGGAGCTCCGCTGGGTGTTGGCCTGTCCTCTTGAGGCCTGTTCTCTGGTTTCCACATCCTGGGAGGCCATGGCTGCCTCTTTGACACAGTGGCAGATGCTGAGTTGCCAGAGGTCACTGAATCCCTGTGCATTTCAGACCCAGGGGTTGTGTGTTCTCACTGTGGGGCCCTCCTGTCCCCCTGCCAGGATAGCAAGATGTCACGTCCTGGCAGGTGGCTCAGCAGCTTCAGGCCCAGCCTCTCAGTTCCCAGTGATGGGTGAGGGCCGGGTCACCAGTTTAGTGTTGCAGGTGCAGGAGCCTCTGCTGAAGCCCTTGCAATTGCCCAGTCTTTCTGGGGTTTAGGAGGCATAAATCACTTCCACTGTGGCCAGCACTGCTCTGAAGGAGGTACTGGCGTACTGCGAGACATTCAGCAGTGCTGAAGCCTGTGCAGGTTCCTGAGCTCCTGGTGGGTTAGAAATCAGCAGGCAATTGCTCCTGTGATCGATCTCCCTTCAAGGGCTGCTTTGTTGAGCACTGTGTGCTCAGGTAGCACCTTAAAAGGCTGATGAAGAGGTTGGGGGTTTAAATCCCACACTGTAAAGGCAGCTCCTGATCGCCATGGAGTTTGGAGCACCACTGCAAGTGGGCATCATCGCAGAGGGGCCATCCGTGGGTTCCAGTGGGTAAATGGGCAGCTCCACACTAATGCTGCTGTTCACACCCTGCATGTCTGCAAGCTGTTTTTGAGACATCATCTTCAAGCTCACACATGTGCTCAGGCTCCAAAGGCTGCCATAAACCCGGTGTTCTGCAGAAAGTGATAATGGCTCCTGTGGAGTCAATCTTCTCATTTTGACCAGTAAAATCCAGGTGGAAGTTAATGGACACTGATGGGCAAATGACCTGGACACCTCATCAGGAATCTGCTCACAGAAAGCTTAAAGATGCAATGAGAATGACTGACTCTTGGAGCAGCCTTTGGAGCCAGGTGAACCTGCAGTTTTGGCCAAGCGTCTGCCCTGGCATGCTTGATGGACCCCAGAGAGTGAGACAGGAGAAGGGAGCATTCACAGATGTGCCAGGAACTCCCCCATTCTCAATGAGGGTGACTTTGCCAGGCAGTTCAGGCCTCGAGTCAGAGATATCATGGGAGAGCTGCCAGGTGAGAGAGATAGGGAGAGATGCATGTGACCAGCCCGAGATGGACCAGCCTGTCATGCAGGGCCTCTCTGTCATTGCCACAGCTTATGCAGGAACCCTGCCCAGCCTGCACCTGTGCCTCAGGGAACTCAAGACTAGGGGATCCAGGAAGGGAGAAAGTGCCTGGGGTGCTGTTTTTGGACTTGGCTGAGTCCAAAGCTCTAGATCCCAGATGTGTCTGCAGAGGTACTTTTTGGATGAGCTCACCCCGCAGACCTGCAGGGCTGAAGAAAGACAGGTAACTCGTGAAGCAGTTGAGTCTCATCAGCCAGACAGATGCTGCAGGAAAAGCCTGAGGTCTCAGGAAGGGGCTGCGGCAGCTCCGCCTTCGGGCTCCAGCCTGCAGCTGCTATGGATATGGGCTTTCTCAGCTCTAAGCTCATGAGCCAGGCTCTGGACAAGTCTCTTGCACTCTCCCTCCCCAAACGCATCTGTACACATATGCACCTGCACACGCACACCTGATACTATTGATTATTCTCTGAGGATTCTGATGTGCCCTTGGGGCCTGTAGGAGTTTGAGCTATGAGAACCATGAGCCGAACACAGACAGCTCCGTGAGCTGTGTCTCTCACAGTCATATAAAGTGACCTTTCTGGAAAGTCGTGACCCAGGCTCCCCATGGTCCAATGAGGTTGGATTTGACCAGCCCTACTCAGTGTCAGGGCAAGAATCCCCCTCATTGTGTCAGGACTGCTGTGGGGCCAGGTCAGATGGGTGCCCTGGAAGGTCTTTCGAGGGAGGAGGTCTGTGTGGAGTCTGAGTGTCCGCGTTTGGTGCCCTGCTGTCTGCGTTTGAGACACCATCCAGGCCTTAAGTCCTTAAGGCCAAGGACAGTGCACAGAAGATGGGGTGGTCTCTCCCCAGGTACCAGGCTGAGCAGGTCTCCCCCTTCCTCAGAGCTCCAGGCTCCTGGTTTTTCATGCTGGACCTCACCCTATCTGAGTCCTCAGCTTTCATCCCCTACCCAAGTCATGGTGGATCTGGGGCTTTCAGACTGTGCTGGGCCAGGATCCTCAAATGCCAGGGTCCCCAGCTTGCAGATGACAGCAGTGGGACTTCTCCACCTCTAGGACTGTAGGCCAAACCCTGAATACAACCTTAGGTACCTCGCATACACATCCTTCAGGGTCCAGACACCAGAATACCTGACATAGCGCTTCACACAACCCCTGAGAGGCAACACTCAGATGGCCGCATTGTACGGGAGGCTGGGAAGGTTGGTGCTGGCTTCACATGGGGCCCAAGTAAGCCTCTCCCTCGGGCTCCTCCCTTCAGGACAGGACTTCAGTGCCTTTCCCCCAGGGACGCAATCCTATTGCCCTTCCCAGTCTTCTTTCAAAACACAAAGACAGAGGCAGAAACCAAACTGGGAAGTAAAAAGACTGAGAAAAGACTAGGCGTTGCTTACAGAACATTAGGAGCCATCCATAAAATCAGGCCCACAGCTTTTGGTTTCACATGCCAGCGTGGCAGCAACTGTCTGTGAGTTGGGAGAGGGACAGGGAGGCGCAGCAGCTGTGATGGCGCTCTGCTGAGCCAGAGGGTCCTGGCTGCCAACAGACTTGTTAGCAGAGGGAAAAACTAGTCGTGGATGTTGCATGCATGTGTGTGTGGTGTGTGTGGGTGTGTGCATACACGTGTGTGGAGCTGTCTTTAACTTCTGTTGTGGACAGAGCAATAGGACGGATGGCAGACCTCATGCCTCTTCCCTCTGCTGCACTGTTAGTCCTTGGGAGGGGTGAGGAACCCAGGCTGGGGGAGCAGGGCGAGGAGGCAGCACCGAGCCTCTCACTATTTTGTCCTCTAGGCAGCTTATAAAATGTCAGTGAACTCTAGAGTCTCACCTGGTTCAGATCTGATGCTCTTGGTTGGAACTATTCATCTGGGCCCTGCAGCAGCTTAGAGTAATGTCTGGTCCTGTTTTCTCTTGTGTCAGGAAGCATCGATGGTCCTATGCAGCTCCATCCTTTCATGAGCAAGTTGGAAAATCTTAATATTCTTTGTTTTTCTTTCCTTCCTTATTTCTTAGCCAGGATATTTCCACAAAAAGAAACTTCCTCTCCTCAAAAAAGGTAGTCAAAACAATATCTGATTCTTCCTCCTTATTAAACATTCAAGCTGAGTTAGTGGTACATGCAAAGGGTCCCCCTCAAAATAAAAAAAAACTATACAGTAGGGCTGGGGAGACAGCTCACTGCAAGAGTCCTGAGTTCCAACTGCAGAATTAAAAAGAAAAATACTTTTGAAGTAACCATTGTTCATGACTTTTTCCAAAGTGGACAGTGGATTTCAGACTGGTCTGACTGTTTCGCTACTTTATTTGTATATTTTCATGTTTGTCTGTCCTCCAGGTCACTCCGGCCTCACAGGTTCCGGCATCTTTGGTGTTTCAGTGGTCGTGGCTGGTTGAGTTGTCTCTGCAGACTTACACAATTGTGTCATCATTATTGTTATCGTCATTGCTGTCTGTTACCCTGGTGTCTTTGGTATCTTCCTTGCCTCCTTGCATTTGGGCAAGATAAGGTGATGTGGCACATCGTGAGGGTCTCTTGCCTAGTTCTAAAGGTCAGCTGTTTGTCCAAGGCACCCTGGTCCTCCTTGGACCGCAGAGGCTGCAGTCAGTGCTGGAGCACCTCCCTGGGTAGCCCCTTCACTAGCTGTTCTCTTATTGAACAGGACATTTAGAGAAACTTTAAAAAAGAATACAGCATTCATGTACATGGTTATTTTCCATTTAAAGGAAGAACAGCATGATGTTAATTAAACCTCACCAATGTCACATGCGCATTTTATCCTGCCAGCAATGAAGACCTTGTTCATATTTTCCCACGTACTTTCCTTTTCTCTCAGTCACACACATGCTCCTCAGCAAATCTGTGCAACCAGCAAAACAGGACTTATGAAAACATTAAGCAAAATTTTTCTTTAAAAAAAGAAGTACATCAAACAGAAGATGTACCAGAATCTCATGGATTACAAAATATTTATTTTAAAACACTACAGGAAGCATAATTAATGTGTCACATTTTCTAAAAATAAACCAGCTTCAAATTAATCTGCTATGTCATATGCTTCCAACCAAAATTCTAGCTCTTTCTAAAGGGAAAACTGATGAGCTGAAATACAATTTCAATGTGGGCAGAAAAGCACAGAATTGGAGATGGTTTGGGGGAGGCTGAGAAGCTGCATAGGGTGTGCAGGGTCCCCACCTGAGTGCATCTTGGATAGAGTGGCCGTGGCTGCGCTGTCCAACACCTGTGCACCCAGGTGCAAGTCCACACAGGTGAGGGAGACTGAAACGTGGAAAGTGGGACTATAGTCAATGTCAACACCGTGGACTGATCGGTAGAGCTGGAGCAATTGATTGTCCACTGGGTCCCAGTCAGGGTGGGTCCGTAGCTAATCATCTCACCTACATCCCACCCTAGTTATCTAAGCTCCTGAATGAGAAAGCAATTTAACTTCAGAATATTACAGGACTATTTTCAAAATTTCCAGGAGAAGTATATATTTCTTAAAGAAAATTAAACTGACAAAAACTGCAGAGGCAATGACTGCTAAATTTATCTATATTACATTAAATTACAAAAACCACCTCTCTGTCATCAAAAAATGCAAAAATACTCACAAGGCAGGGAAACTACTCAAGAAAAAAATGAAAGGCAGTCATGTGAGAAAGTATATTCTATTTGAAGAGGGTATGATAAAAAAATCAGAACTAATAAGCAAGTTCAGTAATGTTGCCAGATGCAAGATCAGTACACAAAAACAATAGCATTTATATATATTAGCAATGTAGCATTTAAGAGTGAAACTAATAAAACAATTCTACTTACAATAACACCAAAAAAAATCACAGGAATGACTTTAAAGAAATACATGTACAGTGAAAATAATAAAAATACTGAAAGAAAATAAAGCCCCACATAATAGAAAGACTGCCACCTCCACAGATCAGAGGACTTACCATGATTAAGATGACAAAGTCTCTGAGCAGATCTTTGGATTTGGTGTAACATCCACCAAAATACTAGCTGGCCTTTTATTTTTCCCAGATATTAGCAAAGTAATCCAAATGCAAGAAATCCAAAATAATAAAAAATATATACAGAGGTTTCAAACTTTAAGATATATCTGTAGTCATGAAGACTAGGATGTAGTGACATAAGGACAATGTCTGGGTCAACACAACAGTATTGATCATTCAGATAATGCCACACATTTACAATGAATGGGTCTTTGACAAGATTTCCAAGGCAAGGCCAGGGATTTAGCTCGGTGGTTCCTATGTTTGCCTCACAAGCAAGCTCAAGGTCCCAAGTTCAATCTCATGGGTTCCTCAATTAAACTGAGGACATAATAGTCTTTTTAAACAGATGATGCTGGTAAATTGGATATCTACATACAAAAGAGTGAATTTGGATGTATCTTAGACTATATATAAAAATTAGCCTGAAATGGCTCTAAGATTAAAATGTAAACATAAAACAGAGAAAAAAATGTGGATTTGGGATTAGAAATGAGTTCTCATAATTAATGAAATTTCAAACCATGAACTGGATTTCATCAAAATTAAAATCTTTGTGCTTTAAAGGATATAATAGCTTGAAAAGATGGTGCCAGGATTGTGGGAAATTCTTTTAAATCATATATCTGATAAAGTTCTAGCACCAGTATATATGAAGAACTTTCACGATTGAAATAATAAAAAGGACAGGTGGCCTGATTAAAAATGTTCAAAGATCTTACATTAAATTTCTTCAAAAGAGATATAAAGTGTCTATGGTGCATATATGAAAAGGGTTCAATATCTACAGTCTCTAGGGAACTGGGAGTCCCAGTGGTCACTGCTCCTGCCCCCTGGGTGGCTGTCATCAAAGGACACTGTGTCAAGAAGGTCATAGTTAGCAGGTGTGACAGGGAGGTGGGGAACCGTGTCCCTTCGCACTCGCCAGCAGGAGGTGAAGTGGTGAGGCCCTTGGGAAACGGTCTGGGATTTCCTCACTGTCAAATGTTGACAGTGACCCTGAGGCTGGTGCTCCCTGGACCCAAACAGGAAATAGGTCCTGATGGCATGAGACTCCAGGTGGGGCTGCAGCAGATTAGTTGAAGCATGTTGGTGGGGAAATCATCCTGAATAACAGCACACATTCATGTGGCTGAGCTCTGATGCTGTGGACCAGTCAGTCACCAGGAGTGTGAGCACAGCGTGAGACCCATGGCCAGTGCTGCTCTTCTACTTCTTGGCTGCAGGAGCCCAAAGCCCCCATTTTTAGCTTAAATTTCCTGATGTCACATTTCCGCCACCTTCATCTACAACATTCAGTGTGCGGCAACTTCTGGGCTGTAATGTGTGCTGGAAAATGTGTGTGGACGTGAGTCACTGTCCCATGCTGTCTCCAAGACAGTGCACACTGCCCAGGTTCTCTTTTATCAGGCTATGGTCTCGGCACCTGGGTGCCTGTGTGTCTCGTCCAGTCATCTCAGGGGCGTCTCAGGGACGCCTGCTGATGCGAGCCCTTCCAGGAAAGGTTTCCCGTGACCCCTGATATGCACCTCAAACACTTGGGATGTGTTTCTTGTCTCTGACTTTTCTCATGGTGCTGAGGGGTGTGATGCTCATCCTTGTACATGCAAAGCAAGCATAGAGTGTGTGGGATGTGGAAGCCTGGAGAGAAGATTTCACATGGGAAAGGGGAGCGTGAAGCTGGAGCAGAACTGCCGAGGCATCTCCTCTTTCCTCCGTCATCAGAGTCCTTCCTGACGACACCATGACACCGCCTTCTCCCAGTTGACCCACAGAAGTCCTGACCCACAGCTCACTGGCTCTCCTCTGGCCCAGCAGACATGGAATGTCCCTCGGGATGCTCCTGCTCTTGGCTCTCTCCATTCCAAGCAGATCCATTGGGCTTGTTCTCAGCTGCCTCCCACTCTGCTGTCCTGCTCTCTACTGTGGCTACCACGGGCAGCAGCCAGAGCCGGCATCCTGCTGCCTGCAGCCCAGCTTACCAGACCCGCTCTGTGCTGCCTGCTAACTTCAGCTCCCGGTTTTCCACAGTCAGTCTGCAGAGAAGACTTCACAGCAGGGACTGGGAACCACTAAGCCAGTGACACAGTCAGGGGCCCCGGGGTCAAGGCCGGTGTAGAGAACCTGCTATGTGAGCTGCGCCTCTGTTAGCAGAGCCCTGTTGTTCTTGGGACAGAGAAGGAGGCTCTTTCTTGCTAGGCACCTCACTCTTTTTGCCCACTACAATCCTTGGGGTCTGGGGTGGGGGAGCAGCACCACGAGATCTACACAGGTGGGGTGAGAAGGGAGAGGGGGAGGGCAGAGCTGGATGCAGCCATCTGAGGGGCTGACGGAGGGTGAGAGCTCAGCCTTGAGCTGCTGTCGTGAATCCCATCCTCCTCCGGAGAGGAGGGGCAGTTATCAGCTGTTCTGAGAAATCAGACGGATGCCATAAAAGTCGTCTTGGTGCCACTTCATTATATTAAAGCAAATAATTGAAGGGCTCGGGTTGTGCGCCTCCAAATATTTTCCATGCACATCCTGTCTTTTATCTGTGCATCCATAAACGCCTTATGGATAATGACGGTGATAAAAATGATGAATGGCTTAGGTGAGCTTTCTAAAAATATATATATATTTCCTTTGTATATATACAAAGACAAACCGAAAAAGACAACTGGCTTCTCCAACTTTGTCAGGTGCTTTTTTTTTTTTTTTTAAATCTCTTTGGTTTTGTTTTGTTCCTGAAGGAAAATGTTCACAAGCACCAACGTCTCTAGATTTGCAGAAAATTAATTCCGTAGATGATGTGGAAACGATAGCCTATAAAGTTAATGAGATATTACCGAAGGCTGGATAAACAATTAGCAGTATTAGCTGCAAAGATAAACCAGAACCTGTTGCCATCTCGCAGAACCACACTAATTAAATTGGAAATTACAGCGCAGGCGTGTGAAGACAAAGGCGGCTGGAATGGGGTGAGAATTAACAGAGCTAATATTGCAAAAGAAACATTGTTATTAAAAATGAGAGAGAGGGTGCGGGTATTAAAGCAGTTCATTTCCCTCCCCTATGAATGGCTGGATCACGTCCGTGTTGTGATTCTCCACCGCCCCCAGCAGCCCAGGGTCTGGTTTTGGCCTCTCTGCAGGTCTCTAGAGACTCTAAGATTATAACTTTCAGCACACATCTCCTGCAGCGCCCCGTGCCCACCCGAGGGAAGGAGCCCCTTCCTGACCCTACAGTCAGCCACCAGTTCCCTCAAGCATGAAATTAGCTTCCTTGTTTTGGAGCCTGAAGAGCTGTGGACCTTCCCTGGGAAGGGAAAATGAGTGGCACCTCCAGTCTCAGCCCTGCACACTGGTCTGAGAATCCTGACACCTGTCTCTCAGAGGCGGGAAGCTGGATATCTCGTCCTCATCTTGGAGAGCTTGGAGCACCCTGAGATGCTGCTGGGAGGGTGGAGGGGACACCTGCAGCAGAGGGGTCCCTGCCTTGGCCATGGCTTGGTTGTGCTCTGGCCCCATTCTTGGCCGTGGTAGAGGGTGCAGGTCCCGGGGACCCGGAGGCCACTTCCTGAGCACCAAGGCTGGGTGTAGCCACAAGAAAGAGAGGAAAAAATAAAAAGGAATCCGACCCACCTCTTTGCACCTATCTGAGCCTTCTGAAGGCTCTGGAAATGTTCATGTCTATGTTCATTTATATAAACACCCTGGGGGCACTGATAGGGCCAACCCAATGATGCCCCAAGATAGCCAGGAATCAGCTGTTGTGACTTCTTGGCCAGGAGCAGCCCCCACAGCTGTGCTTGGCCACCTCGAGTCACTGTGAAGGTCTTCGAGAGGACTCTGAGGTTAGAGTGGAAGTCTGCATCTTCCCAGCACTCTTCATTGGTAACAACATCCACAGCCAACTGGGTGACTGGCCTGTGCCACCCAGCTGGCCCACCCAGACTCACCTCCTGAGGTATTCAGTACTACCAAGGAGCAACAAGTCCAGGGCCTGAGCTCTGACCCCAGCCTTGAGTACACTCCATGCAAAAGGTAGCAGTCTTCTGTGTCTTTTCACTGGACACCTCCTGGCATGAGTACAGCTGCTAGACCTGCTCGGACCTGTCACACTACCCTCTTTAGACCAGCCTGCCTGATGCCTGCCCCAGCTGCCAAGGGAGCAGCCACAGCTACAGGCTGGAGGGTCCCCTAGAGCCCCTCCATCACTCCCTGACAGAGTCACTGCCACTGGGATCAGCTTTCTGCCTTATTCTGTCATTTGATAAAGGTCAGCTTTCAACAGTGGCTGGAGAAATGGATCCATGCGCCCACAGGTGGGACTGCACACTGGTGACATCTGTCTTAGTGCCAAGTGGGTATATGGAGTCTTTCCGGTTGTACTGGTCCAGCCCCGGCCAGGGCTCCTGCAGGAAGCAGAACTGCCTGGGACATAGGTGGGATCAGTTGGCCCTCATGGTCAGCTCTGTCCTCACGGATGAAAGTCAAGAGCCAACAGCCCGTTATCACACAAATCTTACCTTTCTGGGTGACAGCAGTCATCCGAGTAAACATCAGGAGAACCAAATGTGAAAATCCTTCAGCAGCTCACCTACCTGAGGACAGAGCCACTGGGAGACTCGTGTATGAACTGTAATTCTGCCAGTAATTAAATAACCTTAAACTGACTCATTATCCTCAGAGTTACATGTTAATAGTTTAACTGGAAAATATTTCATAAATTAATTCTGTGAAGACTTAAGCAGAGATAGATTTAATTAATTCCATATTTACACTAGCTTTTGTGCTTTTAGCTTCACATGGTTTTCTGAAGAGTCAAGCGGTATGGAGATTTCCCAGAATGGGAGACGGCAGTGTCATACTCACACTGTCATCGTGATTTACTTAAAAACTGGTAAGTAGAGATGGGCGTGGTGGCTCATGTCTGTAATCCCAGCACTTGGGAGGCAGAGGCAGGAGGATTGCTATGAGTTTAAGGCCAGCCTGAGCTGCATAGTGAGCTCAGGGATGGCCTGAATTACACAGTGAGACTGTCTCAAAAACAACAGCAACAATAACAACCCTCCCAAAAAACTGGTGAATGTGTCCTCCTTGAAGCCACCTCCTGGGATGTTCCCATATGCTCACATATGGAGCACTTGGCATCTCAGAAGTGGAGCTGATGTCCAGACAATGGCCAAGTCTTCAGGATGAAAAACAAGAGCAGAGCCTCTGTGCCACTCTCTGGAAGACCTTCAGCATGTAGTCTCATGTTATCCACGTTTCAGTATGGCCGGCTACGCATCCTGGAGGAAGAGCAGTTGAGCTTGAGTTGATGTTTTAGGACCATGGGCCCTGGACACTCTGAGATCTCCTGGCCCCTGTCTGTAGTGGGCACCTCCGTTGGAGCCCATGTGTGTCCCTCTTGGCTGGGGTAAGTGTCACAGGGTTTCTGTCTGGTTGCTTCTGTTTGGCATAAGAAACTACTCTGTAGTTTCTGGACCACCTAGTAACCACCAGCTTCTCATTGCTCGTCTTCATTTTTGATAAGAAGAAATAGACATTGGTTCCCAATTAACCCCCTAACCCACAGTTCCAGAGACGTCTGCCTTAATGACATTCTGGGTGAAGGTTCATGACTCAGCTGTGCTCCTGTACATGTTCTCTCGGTGGTGACTGTATGTGAAGGCAGGCGGGAGGCACAGACAGCCTGCATGGGGTCAGGGCACCTGGGAACGACTTGTATCAGGCAACAAGGAGAGGGCTGACAGCTGGTCAGATCCCCTGCTAATTACAGGTACTGTTCTGGGACTGACCTTCAGGGTTGGGGCCAAAGCTGTGGGGGTGGAAGGACATCACAAAGGAGTCATTTGAACTAAACGCTCAGATGTCTGTCGTGAGGGAGGCAGCCCTGTACTTGGGCTGTGCTTCTCCGTGAGCTTCAGACATCAGCCTTCTCGTGTGAGCCCAGGCTCGAGCCCTCGGAGGGGAGGATGTCATCTATCAGCAACCTCCGTGGTGTGGCCGCCCCTTTGCTGTTCCCCTCAGCCAAGGAAAGATGGTAACTTCACAGCGAGACTCCACACCAGCAGCCCCGACTGCTCGCGGGCCAC
Organism: Petromus typicus; assembly: GCA_004026965.1. Taxonomy (NCBI): domain Eukaryota; kingdom Metazoa; phylum Chordata; class Mammalia; order Rodentia; family Petromuridae; genus Petromus; species Petromus typicus. The sequence goes on from PVIR01001770.1 coordinate 111,533, forward strand.
CGAGCTTCATCATGGACCCGGCACTATTTTGCGACTGCGTTAATTTTTAATAAGCTGGTTGCATCCAATCTAATCATGCCGCCGAGGGTAGTTTTTATATTTTATAAGCACAAATAAATCCCTTCCCAATCGGCAAGCCCCTTGGTGGCAGTTTGCAAAGGCCTTTGGGTAGCAAGCTTTCAACCTTCCTCCTCTGTGGGCATCCCTGGCTTGTAAGTACCTCTGGAAGATTCATTGTTGCTTAAATAATTGAATCTATTTAAAGAAATGAAGCCAATTAACTTTTCAGTTTATGACTAAGAAATAATTTCTCTGTGTGTGGTCAGATGCTGCTAAGTACCTGGGGATTCAATTATTGTTTAGAATTCAGAAAAATCCAAATAAGACCCTAAACTCGGACAGACAGCCTCTGTCCTGGCATTTAGCATAGGGCCCTTTGCACTGGATGCCAGACAATTAAAACTGTGTCTCTAACGTCTGCATGCTCTCAAAATAGACTTTCCTACCACAGTCTGAGGCCGGTCTTACAGAAGGAGACTGGGCTCCACACCTGAGCGTGTGTATGGTCAGCTCTTCCCGCCACGTCATCCCCCCTCCCCCTGGGTGTCTCTCTGTCTTAGACATTTTCTTAGGCTTAAAAAAAAAATCACATCAAGATACAAGTAATGGATAACAAGGGAAAGAAGGAAAAATTAAATTTTTTTGTGGAATTATATTATTAGGAAATGGCAGCCTGGAATAAAAGGAAGGTGATGTGGGTCATGGGAATGGTGGGCTGGAAGGTCTGGGGGCTGGGGGCCACTCAGCCCCAGCTCTGCCCTATGGGGACCAGGCTCAGCTCCCTCTCCCGCCTTCATCTTTAGAGTCCCGCCCAGAGCCGGCTGGGCTCAGGGCGAAGCCCGTGGTTGGTAGTTCCTATAAGCTAGGAAGTCCACTTTACTCTGAGCTTGGCCTTGGGGTGACCTTGTGTCGCCCAGGGCTCTGGTGCCTGTCACAACCTCCTTCCACTCCGAGTGTTTGCCGAGTCACCCGTGTCCCAGGTGCTGTGACAGGTGCTTGGGACAGAAGACACCGCAATAGCCAGTACCTTCCTTCTCTTCCTCCTAGGTAAAGTTTGTGAAGACCAGAGGCAGCTGCCCACCCACCTCCGAGATACCTTCCTCCTTGGCCTTGGTAGCTCCAGGCTGGCTCCTGTCCCCTGAGCTCCATGCCAGAGGCCAGTGCCCTTCACTCTGAGGGTCATGATTTCACCGCAGAATGGCTCTGTGCCCACAGCGCCCCAGGCTGTGCCTCTGGCCCAGCTCTTCCTTCAAACCCAACAGCTTCCAAGATGCTGGAGTGGACGCTGTGCCTGCATACCACATATTCTTCACACACACCCTGAGCACAAAGGAAGGAGGGAGGGCAGGGGTGTCACACAGCGATCAGGTGACGTGGTTGCTGCTTTCTCCTTGATCCGCTTCTCCCTCACTCTGCTCCTCTGTCCTCCCCAAGTCCTTTAGCAGCTTTCACAGCCACCTCCTCCAGGAAGCCTTCCCTAAACTCCAGCCAGGCCCTGCTTCAGAACCTGCTTCCCCTCCCCTTGATAGTCTTTGGGCTGCTGGGCACCTGTTTCCTCCATCTGTGACTTCCTGGGAAGCCCCGCTCTTCCAATTTTTGCAGCCCCTGGCGGGAGCCTTGGCTGGGCCTCTCATGGGAGCACACAGCTGTGTTCAGCTGCAACCAGAGTTGGGCACCTGCCTTCTTGTTCAGTGGAGAGATTGAGGCAGGTGGCTTTTCTGCAGCAGTGCCTGGTGACTATAGTGCCTCTTACCACCCTGACTAGCTCTACATTCCCCAGTGGGAGGCTCCAGCTTGGGCCTGAAGCCAGAGAACAAGGCAATGAGGTCCCCACTGGGATCACCTGAGCCACTGGACGGACTGTCATTCATACTCCTGGGTCACCTGCCATGCTGCCTGATCAAGGACAAATATTCACCTTGGGACAGAGTCCTCAGGCTGGACTTGGGTCAGCAGGGACACATACAAGACAAGCTACAGGGGAATTGAGGCCTTGAGTGCTGCTTCATGGTCCACATTTGTCCCCTGCTTCCCAGGTCCTTGGGATCTGCAGTCTAAGGTGTCAGGAGGTAATGACCATGGCTTCCTTTATCACCCAATGTGGGCATCTCCTTCAGTTCCTGTGGGCCAGATGGAGTGGTAGGCTCTCTGGGAAGGTCTCTAGATAGCATGGGGGAAGGATGGGCACTCAGGCTGGGCGCCCACACTGGATTGGGTGGTGATGCTGGGGAGGTTGGTGAGGGCAGCAGGAAGAGCGCACCAGCGAAGTTTGCTGCCCTCCCTGGGTCTGGCAAGGTTTGCCTTCTCTTAAAGCAGTTGGCCACATGGCGAATGAGCTCTTGTCATAAACTGGAAGTTAACTGCCTCCATTCAATTAAGTGTCTCTAATTGTGTCAACCCTGGCCAAGGTTCAACACGGTGCTGAGGGTGGTTTTCCTGTGCTACCTCCTGGACCCACCTGGCAACCGAGTGGCCTGGACCAATGAGTGCAGCTTCTAAGTGGTGAAAGAGTGGCCCTGGGGAAGATGTGCAGGCCAGGGAGTCACAGGTTGGACAGAGCTGTGGCCTGGGGAGAGATTGCCTTGATTAAGAAACTCAAATTCCTCCAGTGCTGAGTTAGAAATGAGTTCTGGACTTCATGGAACAGCAGACACCAAGACAAGGGTCTCAGAGACAGGAGGTTGGGGAAAGAGATGGAAACACTGTGGAGCAGGGTGCTGTGGGGTCTGGCAAGGCGCCTGGCATTTAGCAGCCTAGCCAGGCTCAGCACAGGGGCTGCTGGGCAGAGAGGGCAGCCTTGGGGCCTTTGGAAAGTGAGCACTGCTTTGATGCACCAGGAGACTACTGAGCATGAAGCAACCACTCTCACGTTTTGCCCTCGTGCTGCTCGGTGGGATTCACAGTCTGTATTCATCTTTTCACCCTGAGATGGGTTGTCAGCATCTCAAATTCCATGTACCCCAGTCTCTCACTGTAGAAAGTAGAGGGTGGTGTCTGGATTCGGATAGTATTTTGTGAACTTGTGTTGGTTTAGTTTCACTTGAAATGAACTTGGTCATGGGGTTAGAATGTGTTTGTTCATCCCAAGGGTGCCAAGAGGGATTTTCCCTGATGTCTGGCTCTAACAGCACACTGAGGAGAACAAGTTCAAGATGGTCATTTGGGAGCATGATGCAGTCTATGGACCAAGGCTACGCAGCCCCTAGAGCGGCCCCCAGTGGCCTGGGTGTGACCTTCAGGCCTCTGCG